>JAODAL010005160.1:0-147166 GCA_025379985.1 Phyllomedusa bahiana | reverse complement strand
GGGGTTTAATTTTAATGGTCCCAAAACAAATTTCTGCCAAAAAAAAAAACACTACTAAATGTATAGGGATAAAAAAGTTTTTTTTGGCACATCAATAACCGGGACACAAAATTGCGGGTTCAAATTTAATCAAGTACCTTTTCAAAAACTTGATCCAAAAATGAAAAAAACCATCTGAAATGTTTCGAAAAAAAAGGGGTTTTTTGGCCCCTATCAATACACCGGGGGTGACTAAAAAATTTTCTTTTAAAATTTTAATGAAAGGGTCCCCTTATAACAAATTTGCTGCCCAAAAAGAAAAAAAACCCCCATCTAAAATTTATACTAATAAAATATTTTTGGCCCCTATAAATACACCTGGGGTGACACAAAATTGTATTCAAATTTAATGAAGGGGGCTCTAACAAAGCGTTGCCAAAGTAAAAAAAACATATCTGAAATGTAACGATAAAAAAGTTTTTTTGGGACCTATCAATCACCTTGTTAAAAAAAAAATTTGCTTTTTCAAATTGGGGGTGCAAGGTACCCTATAACAAACTTACTGCCCAAAAATAAAAAAAAACATATCAAATGTATACGATAATAAATATTTTTGCACCTATCAATACCCCTTGGGTGACTACAAAATTCTGATTTTCAATTTATGAAAGGTCTCTATAACAAAGCTCTGAAAAAAGGAAAAAAACAGTATCTAAAATTATACGGAAAAAAAAAGGGAAAATTTTTGGGAAACCTATCAATACCCTGGGGTGCTACAAAATTGCGTTAAAAATTTAATGAAAGGTCCCTTATCAACAAAGTTTTGACTGCCCAAAAGTAAAAAAAACCCTATCTGAAATGTATACGGATAAAAAAAATTTTTTGGCCCCTAACAATACCCGGGGTGACAAAAAATTCTGGAAAATTTTTAATCAAGGCCTCTATAACAAACTCCTGCCCAAAAGTGAAAAAAACACTATCTAAATTTACGATAATAAAAGGTTTTTTTGGGCACCTACAATAACCTGGGGGTGACACAAAATTGCTGTTCAAATTTAATGCAAGTCCCTCTATAACAAAGTTTGGGGCCCAAAATGAAAAAAACACTATCTAAATGTATACAATAAAAAAAAGGTTTTTGGGGCACCTATCAATACACCTGTAGTGACTACAAAATATGCTTGGAGTTAGAAAATTATCTGCAAGATGGCTCTATGAACAAAGCTTTCCTTCGTCCAAATGTGAGAAAAAACACGTATCTGAAAATGTTATACGGGATAATAAAATGTAATTTTGGCACCTAATCAATACACCTAGTGGCGACTACAAAATAGTTGGATCAAATTTAAGAGCAAGGTACCATCTATCAACAAAGCCTTGGACTGACCAAAAGTGAAAAAAAAAACACGAATTCTGAAAAGTATACGTATAATTAAACGGGTATTTTTGGGCACCTATCAATACACATGTGGTGACTCACAAAATTGCTGGAATTCAAAATAAAAACGTGCAAGGTGGCCTCCATATCAACAAAGCTGGGCTTGCGCCAAAGTGAAAAAACACGTATCTGAAATTATACGAAAATAAAAGGTAATTGTTGGCACCTATCAATACACCTGTGGTGACTACAAAATTTGCTAGATTGCAAATTTAACAACTGCAAAGGTACCCTCTATCAACAAAGCTTGACTGACGCAATAGTGAAAAAAACACCTATCTGAAATGTATATGGAATAATAAACGGGATTTTTGGTGCACTATCAATACACCTGTGGTGACTACAGAAATGCTGAATTTCAAATTTAAGATCTGCAAGGTACCTTCTATCCAACAAAGCCTTGACTGACCAAAAAGTGAAAAAGAAAGCCACCTATCTGAAATGTAATACGGATAAACAAGGTATTTTTTTTGGGGCACCTAATCAATACACCTGTGGTGACTACAAAATTGCTAGATTCAAATTTAAGTTGCAAGGTGCTCTATGACAAAAGCTGTGGCCTGCCGCCAAAGTGGAAAAAACAACGTATCTGAAATGTATAACGGATAATAAAAGGTTAATTTTATTGGCACCTATCAATACAGTGCCTGTGGAGACGGTCTAACTAAACAAAAAATTGCTGGATTCAAATTTAACGTACTGCAAGTACCTCTAGCAACAAAGCTTGACTGACCAAAAGGGAAAAAACACCTATCGAAATGTATACGGATAATAAACTGTATTTTTGGCACCAAATCAAAAACACCTGTGTTTACTACAAAATTGCTGGATTCAAATTTTACGGCAAGGTACCTCTATCAACAAAGCTTGACTTACCAAAGTGAAAAGAACACCTATCTGAAATGTATACTGAAATCAAAAGTGGAGTTTTGCACCTAACCCAATAGACGCAGCAGTTACTAGAAAAAGACTGTATCCTAATATAAGTTCAGGCTGCCCCACATCCTAGTAATATTCAACAAAAACTGTTTAAATATAAAAGCTATTGCAATGCAAGTCTAACACTAATTCTGGGGTGTCACAATATCCATTATCCTTTAAAAGATGCTTGTCTTTGTTCAGCGGGCCAGCGGGCCCCCACCCCCATCGAAACCTCCCCCACCCCCCCGCTTCCCCCGTGAACTTTACAGGCTATATGTGAGCCTTTAAAGATACACAGCACTAACTACTTTAAATCTGCACATACCTCTAAACTACCTAGAGTTTCTAAGAGTTTCATTAGCTAACTTAAAAGTATAGCAGTCTCTGTCTCTGTGAGACAAATAGAACAATTTTTTTGCTGAGCTGGATTGCTGAGCTGTGTTTATCTGAGGCTGTAGTACATAGGCAGAGCGTCACACCTATACCTAGTGAGAACGCTGGACACACACTGAGGCAGGAACAGGAAGGGCTGTTCTAATTTAAAACGAGGTCATATGATTTTTTTCCAGCCAATCGCAACCATACACATCCCAGTCATGACGTCGCACACACAGCTCATCCTGCTCTATTCTCTAAGCTGATTTGCTGGCCGCCAAAATGACAGGAAGCGCCGAAATTATCACGTGATTGAAAAAATCCGATCTACATAAAAACCGTGCCGATTTCAACTTTGTCGATAAAAATCGCTCAACACTAGTCATCATCCATAGCCCGCATGCCGACATTCACAGGGTTACTAATGACAACACCATTATCAGTGCTATCAGACCTTGTAGATGGCCTACACACACAGGCCATCTTGGCATTGTGCCAACTGAGCAGAGTTTTCATTATCTTGGTTCTCACATAAGCAAGAGGCCCCGAGTTTGTCCCAGCAACCATACTAGGGTTACCAGAAGCTGTAAGGACCGTACACTTCTCAGGGTCTCTATCTACCATGGCCACTTGGGGCACACCTGAGCCCAAACCTTCTACCTCTTTGTCTGCAGGAATACAATTCGACCTAAACTTCTCTATGTCCCAAGTCCTCTGGTCCTCACTGACCATCTCCTGCCCTTTAGAGCCAGCTACATCCTCTAATTTCTCTGGACTAGCCTCTACTGTAGCATCATGTACATTTGTGCCACCCATAACCTGTCGGTCAGTGATCACAGGGTTATTACAGACACCGGCTACCTCGAGGAAACCTCTGCTGATGATCTCAGCTTCTCTACCAGGTGAGTTTCTAGTGTCTGTGGACTCGCTCGTCCCTCCATACCCCTGACTCACCAAGGCAGGAAGACCACATTCCCGGTCTGTTTCCTCCCTATCCTGCACTACACTTGCGTGACTACAGAGGTCACTAGCACTCACCTGAGCTTTATAACCCACAACAGGTATCTGACCTGGGGTGACCATCTCAGCAGGGTTTCTAATAATATCAGAGTCACCACTGACAATCTCTGTAGACACTTTGTCCGCCACCATGACACTACCTGGCACCTCACCAGTGTCAGAGGACACCTTCTCCTGTGCAAACTTCTCACTGGGGCTTTCTAGCAGCAGACACTCTGCATCACTGGGTGGAGCTGTTTCACATCCCCTATAACCATCTTTAAGGGAGAACTCTCAGCTTCTATCTGGGATACTCCTACATCTTTCTCAACCTCAAATTCCCCCAATGAGCTGGAAGCAATGGCAGACACATTTATACATGGGACATCAGTCATAGCATCCTGGCCATCCTCCTCCTGATCCTCCCACTTAGACACAAATTTGGCTGTGTTCCCATTAGGCAACTCAGTGACACGTTTAACCTCAATAGCTCTAGCGGGTATCTGGCTGGAAATGGCACCCACCTGTAGGTCGCCGCAACCCACAGAACATACTACCTCTGTGATACGGTTACTACTGTCCTCCATAACCTCTAGGGAGAATGTATCAGCTGCCTCAGCCCCATGCACCTGTTTACCCCCTAGGGATTCAGACACGCTCACCTGCCTCTCACTAGGGGTTAAGCATACACCCACCTCTGTGGTGTCTAGCAGCTCACTCTTCCCATTACCATGGTCACTGTAGTCTCTGTGACCCTTGTAGTAAACGATACTGGAAATATAGCCACCACTGGGGCATGTGACCTCAGGTGCACTACAGGTCCCAGCCCAATCATCCTCTTCATTCCCTGCAGTGTCACAATGTGGATTTCCATCACAGGTATACTGCTCAGGGCTGCACACAGAATCTGCCTCGGTACACATTTTCTTTACAAACGTATTATCACTCTCTGAGGCCTCATTCATACCGGCATACACTGCCATAGGGTCTGGACACACCTTCTTTAAGCTAGTCTCCTCACACTCTGCAGCAGAGCCCTCCTTCCCAGGATTTGCGCTCTCTCTTTCCGGTAATACACCGGCCGCGTTCACACTGGGACAGAACGGGTGGTCATCAAGCACTAGGCATGCACTACCTGCTACTTGCACGCTACCATCAGGTACACACAGTGCACTGGGGTCACTGGCAGACACACTCACCAGCTGGACTCCCGACACTTCACACACAGCTTCAGGGCACGCACACTCATATTCACAAAAAGTTTCTATCGGCAGCACAGCCTGTAATATACGGAGTCTTTTAGATTTTACCAGTCCATCTTCCACAGTCCTGCAACAGCTCTTGGGACTCTTCGGGCCTGGCAACCTTTCTTGAGCTCTAACAAGCCCAGCCAAGTCCTCACAATATTTATGGGTACGTTCAAGAGTCTGAGTGTCATTAGTATCAGGCGCACCTTCCACCGCTGTGTGGCACCTCCAACTGGGCTCCCTCTGCTGGTTGCCCCTGGAGACGGCAGAATGCAGGTCTCCTTGCGACTCTGTTTTACTCGGGCATACGTTCATCACACCTTGGCCCACATTCAGACTGTCCGACAGCGAGTCTCCACCCACCATCATGCCAGGGACTTTCACAGCTGACAACTCTGACTCTTCCCTCATAGGCAGTGTCACAGCACAGTCTGCAAGGGGCACTTCCCAGGAAAAGCCACCTGCTCCATCTGGTACACTCTCTGCCCCCCACAACTGCCAAAAATAGGGAAAGTCTCTGCCCAATATAAACTCCACTTGGAGGTCCTCACATAAACTGTAGCAGTCCTATGCAAACTGCATCCTTTTTCTGCAAATCTTTATGCACACGTCAGCTTGTGCCCAGCTTATGTAGCGCCAATCTTGCCGGTTAGTGCCAATAATGCCCATCGCATATCTCCACCATATGTAAGCTTGCACTCACGTTTTGGCCGCCATCTTGGACCAGCGTAGGGGGGTCATTGCTCACAGGATCGCCGTCTGTCGTAGATCGGTATTGGCACATCCAATATAAGGCACTCCGACTGCAGGCTTTTAGTTTCACTGGCCTCAACCAGTTTTATTGAGGCAAGTAGGTTACAGAAATAACAGACATAAATAAAAAACCTCGGCCGTCTGGCCACTCACTAAACATATAGAAAGAGTCCCTCTCTCACTAAAGAGCAGGACCTAACGTCCTGTCTCACCAAACTCTCTCTGTCTCCCGCTGGGTCCCGGCTTCTTTCAAGCCTCTGGGGGCCAGAGCCTCCACACACTAGCTCTCCTGTTGCTACCACTGCCTGGTAGCCAACCACGCCCCCCGTACACCTGAAGTAGGAGGCTTTTAATAGGTCTCCAGAGAGCTATACAATATCTGGGCTGGAACCCAGGGACCTGGAATGCGGGGACAGCCACCCACCCAACACTATAGCTGTCCCGAAAGAGCCACCCCATACATAGCTGCCTTGCAGCTATTCTAGCCGCTACTGTACGTGTCAGTAATATATAATCACTGACACAATGTAGGTGGCTCTTCCCCACCGAGCTCAGGTCCTCGGTGGCGCATCTGCAGAAGGACTTTAACTGTAGACCCACTAGTGGCAGGATCATGCGACTACCAGTGGTCGCACTGTCACAATATATATATTATATATATATATATATATATATATATATATATATATATATATATATATTTATATATATATATAATATATATATATATTATATAATATATATTATATATATATATATATATATATATATATGAAACCAAAAACATCCAATTGACCCTGATAAAAACTCCCGTACCCCAATTCTTAATACCATGTACTGCCCCCCTATAACATCAATGACAGCTTAAAGTCTTTTGTGGTAGTTGTGGATGAGGCTCTTTATTTTCTCAGATAGTAAAGCTGCTAATTCTTCTAGACAAAAAGCCTCCAGTTCCTGTAAATTCCTGGGCTGTCTTCCATTATCTGCACGCTTGAAATTTCCCCAGAGTGGCTCAATGATATTAAGGTCAGGAGACTGAACCTTTACTTTGTTCTGCTGTAGCCTATGACAGGTAGAATTGGCCTTGTGCTTTGGATCGCTGTCATGTTGGAACATCCAAGTACGTCCCATGCGCAGCTTCCGGGTTGATGAGTGAAAATTTGCCTCCAGTATTTGCTGATAACGTGCTGCATTCATCTTTCCTTCAACTCTAACCAAGTTTCCTGTGCCTTTGCAGCTCACACATCCCCAAAACATCAGCCATTCACCTCCGTGCTTTACAGAAGGAATGTTGTTCCTTTTATCATAGGCCTTGTTGACACCTCTCAAATGTAACGTTCATGGTTGTGGCCAAAAAGTTAGGTTTTGGTCTCATCACTTCAAATTACCTTGTTCCTGAAGTTCTGAGGCTTGTCTCTTTTCTGTTTGGTGTATTGTAGGTAAGATACTTTGTGGCATTTGCGCAGTAATGGCTTTCTTCTGGCGACCATGCAGCCCATTTTTTCTTCAAGTGTCTCCTTTTTGTGCGTCTTGAAACAGCCACACCGCTAGTTTTCAGAGAGTCCTGTATTTCAGCTGATGTTATTTGTGGGTTTTAATTTGCATCCCGAACAAATTTCCTGGCTGTTGTGGCTGAAACTTTTGTTGGTCTATCTGACCATGGTTTGGTTTTTACAGAGCCCCTGATTTTTCAATTTTTTACATACACGATATAAAAAGACACATATGCATGTTTTTCTCACTATCTGACATGAAATCAGAATAAACCTTACCCATATTAGGTCAATGAGGATTACCAAAATTATTTATATTTTCCAAATGCCAGAATAATGAAAGAGAGAGAATTTCTAAAGCATTTTTATCACTTTCTGCAAAGTCAAAAGTTTACATACACTGGGATAACTATGCCGTAAAACAATTTGGGACAACCCATATGATGATGTCCTGTCTTTGGAAGCTTCTGATAGGTTTTTCGACAACAACTGAGTTAATTAGAAACTCAAATGTGGATGTATTTTAAAGCTCACCAGAAACACACTGCTTCTGTGTGTAACAACAGTCTAAAAAAATTTGGATCGTGGAAGAGAATTGTGGATTTGCACAAGTCTGGTTCATCCTTGGGTGCAATTTCCAGATACCTGAAGGTGCCTCGTTTATCTGTACAAACAATTATATGCAAGTACAAACAAGATGGGAATGTGCAGCTATCATAGCAGTCATGAAGGAGATGGGTTCTGTGTCTCAAAGATGAACATGCTTTGGTTCGACATGTGCAAATCAACCCAAGAGCAAAAGAAAAAGACCTTGGGAAGATGCTGGCGGACACTGGTAAGATTGTGTTATTATCCACAGTGAAACGAGCGCTGTAGCAACATGGGCTGAAAGGCCACTATGCCAAGAAGAAGCCATTACTCCAAAAGAAACATAAGAGATTGTTTGCAAATGCACACAGGAGAAAGACCTACATTATTGGAGACATGGCCTGTGGTCTGAAGAAACTAAAATTGGACTGTTTGGCCATAATGACCATTGTTACGTTTGGAAGTAAAAGGCTCGGAAGCCAAAGAATATCATCCAAACCGTGAAACACGGGGGCGGCAGCCTCATGTTGTGGGGTTGTTGAGCTGCATCAGGGACTGGTGCACTTCACAAAATAGATGGCATCATGAGGAAAGAAGATTATGTGGCAATACTGAAGCAACCTCTCAAGAAATCAGCCAGGAAGTTAAAGTTTAAAGGGGGAAATTTGGGTCCCCCCAAATTTGGCCCAATACCCGAACAAAATGCCAAAGGGTTTACAAAGTGGCTTAACCAAAAAAAAACTGTAAAGGACCCCCCTGGGGACCCCCCTTTGTCTCGGGTTGCAGGGGTCCGTCCCGGGGCGGCTCCCAGTTACCCCCGTCCCGCACGCCCGGGTTCGGGGTCCCCTCTTTTCCCAGTCCCCGGCTTTCAATTTCCCCCGCCGGGCGCTCCTGTCATTTCACCCCGGGTCCCCGGCGGGGTGGCCCCCCCCTTGGGGCGGGCCGGCCCCGGTTTGTTTAAAATTTTAAAAGGGGGAGAAATTTGGGGTTATTCCCCGGGCAAAGGGTTTCCCTATTTTAGGTCTGGCCCCTTCCCTGCCGGCCCTCCCCGGACCCTTTATGGGGTTTTACATCGGGAAAAAAGCGTTCCTAACCTAGCTTGTCTACCGTGTACCATCCCCTTTCCCAAACGTTTATCGACCCCCGGAATTCTTGCCGCCGCCCTGACCACCTGCCTGACCAGGGTTTCCACCCAGACCGCCTGCCCGCCCTGCCGCCCCCAAAATTTAATCCAGAGCACCGGGGCCGGGCCCTTTCTCCCTGCCCCCCCACTAAGCTTGCCTGCCCAATCTGTTTACGTCTACCCCCCCCGCCCCCCCCGCGGGCCCAACCCCCCCTTGGAAACGACCTGGTAAACCCCCCGTCCCCCGGCCCCCCCGTGTGGCTCCCCCCCCGGGGGGGCACGCCCCCCCCCCGGCTTTTTTGTTTTTAAAAGGGGGCGGGTGCGGGTAATTGGGGTTTTTCCCGGGCCCCTGCTCCTTTTTGGGTTCTGGCCCCCCCCCCCTTTCCCCCCCCCTTTCCACCCGGGAAACCCCTTTAGTGTGTTTTTCCCTTTGGAAAAGCGCCTAATAGTTTTTCCCTATCCGTTCCCGGTACCCCTTCCAAATTTAGGCCCACGAATCTGCCGGGGCCTGCCCTACCACCTGCCTGACCACGTTTACGATCCAGACCCCGCCTGCCCCTGACCTTTTGCCTTTTCCCTTTTTTACGCCCAGAGCACCCTTTCCCTGCCTTTCTGCCGCCCCCGGACTCGTCTTGCCTGACGAATTCTTAACTCTCCCCTTTGGGGGGCCCGCCCCGCAGGCAAGCCCCCCCAGTGGAAACGACCGGGTAGACTCCCGCCCTCCCGGCGCGTGGCCCCGCCCCTGGGGTTTGCGCGCAGTCCCTTTTTTTGGAAATTTAAAGGGGCATAATTGGGTTTCCCCGGGAAAATCTCCTATTTAGGTCGGGCCCCCCTTTCCCGTCTGCCCTCCCCCCTTTCCTTAGTGTGTTTTACAGCTGGAGAAAAGCGTTCCAAAACCTAGCCCCTTGTTATCCGGGGCCCGGGTCCCCCCTTGCCTAATTTTACCCGCCCACGAATCTTGCCCCCTGCCCTGACCACCTGCCTGACCACGTTTTACATCCAAAAGCCCCCCTCCCCTTTGCCCCTTTTTGCCTCTCCACTTTTTACGACCCAGAGCACCTGCCCCGACCTTCTCCCTTCCCCCGACTACGAGCTTGCCTGACAATCGTACAAAACGTCTCCCCCTTGGGCCCCCCCGCGGAAAGCCCCCCCCCAGGGGGAAAGGGAACCCGGGAAAGACTCCCCCCGGGCAGCAAAGTCCATCCCGCTTTGCGGCAGGCCTGGTGAATCCCGGGCCCCCTATTTAAAATTTTCCCTTTTCCCGGGCCCGTGGGAATTCCCCCAAATCCACGGCCCCACTCCCCGTCCCTTTAAACAGAAGGATCCGGCGATGGGGAATTCCCGCCGGGGTGTCTTTGCCAAGTGTCCCCCCATATCCCCCCCCTTTTGGGGGCCAACAGTCCCAAACAGATGCGCAGAAAGGGGCCCCAAAAAAGCCGAGCAACTCTCCCCCCTCTGGGGGCACCAGTTCATCCCCAAACTCCCCCAAAAAGCAATCGGCGGGGGTGGTTCCTCCCGGGGCAGTTTCCCTCCATTTGGCCCCAAAGCCCCGGGTTTTACCCAAAAGCCGACAATTTTAATGGGTTTTCCCCGGGGGTTTTGCGGGGGTTCATCACCCAAGTGTTTTCCCTGCATGGGGAAATCAGGGCAGGGTCATTTTTCCGGAAAAAAGACCCAAGGGTGGCCAAACGGGCCCAGTTCCCTCCCCGGGTTAAACCCCGGGCCTGGGAAAACTCCCCCTTGGGGGGACCGGGGTGACCCAACCCGGGCCCATCTAGCAAAAATTTCAACTAGAGTTCCGGGGGGTTTTCCCGAGGAAAAACCTGCTCGTGCGTCTTTCTGCCAAAAATCCCCCTTTTAAAACCCTGCAAAAGGGGAAAACTCCTCCTTTGGGAGATACGCCGTGCAATTCCCCGCCACTACCCGGGGGGGGGGAACATGAAAGCTTTAAAGCCCATTTTTCAAGAAAGGCCTCTCCCCCCAAATTTCAAGGTGCGCTCCCGGCCCGGGCCCTTTCCGTCTTTTTTAAAAAAAGGAGCAAATCCACCGGGCTAACCGGGATAGGAAATCCGATTTCGCAAAAAAGGGCATTGGGAGCTCCGCCAAAGCAAGAACCCCCCGTACACCCCGCCCCATCTCACTTTGAAACCGGTGTTTTTTCGGCCATCCCCCGCCTCCCCCCACCCAGCCGGGGAAAAGAGGCCTTTGCAAGGGGAAATAGAGCCCACCTGTCCCCCCCGCAAGAATTAACCAAAACGGCTAAAGAAAAAAAACCCCATTTCTCAAACCTTTGGCAGCCCTGATCATCTCCTCCGTTTTTGTCTTGCTTCGCCCACAGGGCCCCGGGGAAAACCCGGGCACCCCCTAGGAAAACGTGGGAAAGCACCCCTAAGGTGGGGCACCCTCTTCCCCCCCCCTAAAACTTTTTCGGTCCTTTTCGGCACTGAAGCCGGGCCCCCCACTTTCCCAATTTTTCCCCCATTCTTGGATTTCCGGGTTCTCCCTTGGAAATTTCCTGGACCCGGGCCCCTGGTTTTTCTCAACCACTCCCTTCCCGTTTTTTCCCCGGGGAAAAATCCCTTGGGCCCCAATTTCCTCCGCAGTGGAGAGTTTCCTCCGTGCCCCAGTCCTTTTCCCGTAGGGCCCCCTTTGTCCCCCCAAGGGGGGAAATTCCCACAAAGAGAGACTATGGGTTCTATGTGTTCCCCCCGGTCTTCTTCCCCCGCCCTTTTTTGGGTTTTCCCGGGCTGCACCCGCCATGCCCCCGGTGCTTTGAATGGCAGCCCCCCCCGGGGGCGCGGTTTTACAAAGGGGTCAAGCCCCCCCGGTGGGTCTGCTGTTGGTTTAAAACCCCACTCCCCCCGGGGTGCCGGGCCGCCTAGGGTCCAAAGTTAAAAGGGGGGGGGCCCCGCCCAAAGGAGTCATCTGAATTTCTTCCCGGAAGCAGGCCCAAAAGCCCCCTCCGGGCACCCCGCCCAAAAATTTTGTCCCGATTGCCTATTGCCCGGCTCCCAAACCCTCCCGGGGCGGGGCTACCCCTTACCGTTCCGGAGAACAAAACCCTTTGAAACCGTACTTTTGTGGAAAAACCCCACCAAAAAGGGGGTTTTAAATTCGGTTTTTCCTCTTCTCCCGGGGGCAGGATTCTTCTTCGGGGAAAAGAAAGGAGGTAAACCTTTCCCCACTCTGCATTGAATTCCCCGGGGCCCCCTGAAATAAATCCCTTGAAAAATTGGGTTAACCACTCCCCCGTTGGGATCTGGGCGGTTTTTTGTCTTTGGAAAGGGGGGCAAGGTTTTTTTCTCCCAAAGGGGATTTTAATCGGGGGCCCTTCCAATTTTTGACCCCCCCCCCAAAAGGGGGAAAGAAGGGGAATGGAGGAAAGGACCCCCCAAAAAACCCCTGGGAGGGGAAAAATTCGCGTCTACTTTAAGCCCATTGGGGAACTGTGTAATGCCCCTTCCGCTATCCCAGGAGCCGTGCTTTACCTTTTTTAAGGGATTTTTCTTTTAAAAGGCGGGTTTCCCGGAGGGGATAAGGGTGACCCCCGGGGGGCCTTAGAGAAAAATGATGTCCTTAATGGGGTTTCCCCAAAAGGGAGGGGGGGAGATAATCCCCAAAAAAATGAAACCCTTTTAGCTAAAAGGTCCTTTATTTAAAAGTTTTTAAAATGGGAACCGGGAATTTGGGGGGAAACCCGAGGTTTACAGATGGATCCAGAAAAAGCTGAGCCGGGGTTGAGTGGCCCCCCCAGTGGGTTTTGGGGCTTGAAAGTGGGGCGGGGGGGGGCTTTTTAAATATTCCCGAATTTTAAAAATGGGGTTTTAAAAAAGGTAGGGGGCCCGATAGTGGCGGTCATTTGAAACCCCGCAACCCACCGCTCGGCCCTGAACCCTTTGGCGCTTCCCCCAAAAAGCTCAAGTCTCCCCTTTAAACCAACCAGAATCTTCCCCCCTTTGGGGGCCCGGCCCCCCGGTTTTTAAAACCAAACTTCCCTTTGGGGAAGGGAGGCCCCGTCGGGTTTTGCCCGAACCATTTAGCAAAAGGGCCCAGGGGGCAAAAAAGGAAACCCGGGGGGTTCCTTTCCCCAAAGGAAGGGAAACCCCTCCAACCCAAAGGAACTACCCCCGGTTAAACCACGCGCCCGTGAGTTGCTGGCCAAAAAAGATGGTTTTTGGAAAAAAGGGCCAAAACTATTGGGGGGGCCCTCGCCTTAACCATCGGGCATCAAAATTCGGCCCCCAAAAAACCTCAAAAACCCTCCAACGGTCCAGGATTTTAAAAACCCACCCCAGGCTAGGGTGGTTGCTTTCTTTTTTCCCAGGTTCGCCCCCACCGGGTTTCCCCTTTTCCGGCCCCGCGGGGAAAAAATTTAAAGGGGCCAATCCCGGGTCCGGGGGTCGAGGGAATTTACCCAAAAGAACAAAAATTTTCCCCCAGAAACCAAAAACACAAACCCCCAACCCCCGGCCCCCCCCCCCCCCAAAAAGTTTGACCCAAAAGGTTCCCCCAAAAGGAGGACCTAACGTACCCCTGCTCTCCGCGGACCATTCTTAAAATTGGGGCCTTTTGGCTCTTTGGTGGCCGGCCCCTTTTTCCCGGCGCTCGAAAGACGTTCCTATTGATATCCCGGTTCTTTTGGGTTTGGCCGGGGCCCCCGTAAAGGGAAAGGGGTCAAAAAAATTTCGTTCGGGGCCTGAAACCCTTTTGCCCGCAAAAAAGGGAACGCCCTCACAACCCGGCCCGGTTTAAAATTACCACCCACTCCCCACCCCAACGAAACCCCTTGGGGACCAAAAATTGCGTTTTTACTTTTAAACCCAAATCCCCCCTTTTTTGGGCGGGAAAAACACCGTCTTTTTGGGGACTACGATGGTTTTCCCCCAAAAATGGCGCATTTTGTCCCCCTCCCCGGCCTGCCATCGGCCACCCCCTGGCGGAGCTTTTTTTTCCAGCATTTTTTCCCTCCCATGGGCCCCCCCAGCAACGTCTCGGATGGGGGAGCCCAGTTTTTTTTCCCCAAGTTCCTGGCGTCCCCTTTTGGGGGGGGTTTCCCAAGTCCAGGGAGCCCCGACTTCTCCCCTTTCCCCAAACCCACCCTCAATAAAAGGCCATTGGAAGAGAAAACCCCGGTTTTTGGGAGGTTTTTCAAACGCCCCCTTCCCCCCCGTTTCAGCACCCCAAACTTTGGGTCCAACTTGTTCCCCAGGGGCGGATTCTCGTACAAAATCCCCAAACCCTCAGAACCCGCGGGGTCTTTTCCCTTTCCCCCTTTTGTATAGGGTTGCATCCCCGCCCCACCTCTCCCTCTGCATTCCATCCGGGGTTCCTGCGGCGGACGCACTGGTTTCCCAAGGAAACATAAAGCCCCATTTGGCCCCAGACCCCCCCAATCTCTCCCTCCGCGCTTCCGAGCCCCACAAGGGAAAACCCAAAAGCCAAAAAAGGAAAATTCCTCCTCCTTCTTCCCCCCCAGGTGCCCAAGGTGGGGGGCTGTCGGGCCCAATGGCCCCGTCTTAAAAGATGCCCCCCCTAAAAAATTGGGCCCCCCCCGCTTCCCTGGGACCCATCGAGGTTATCACTCGAATTAACCCGGTTTCTTAAAAAAAAAACTCCGGCTCCCTCCCCCCAGAAAAATTCCCCTAACCTTTCCCACGCCCTTTCTCCAAAAAAAACCCCGGCCTTTAAAACCGCCTACGAAGCTATCCCTCATCCACCCAACCCCCTTGTTTCCCAAAAGTCTTGGGAAGTAAAGGGGAGACCCTTTCAAAATGGGGAAAACCCAAGGGGAAATTTTGATACATTCGGTTTAGACTGGGGGGGGTTTTGGCCCTGAAGAGAGGTCTTGGGACCCGGAGGAAAATTATCCTAAACCCCGGTTTCTCTTTCCGAGATTTTTTCCCACCCCCGGCGTCAACTTCCCTCGCCGCGCCCCTGCTCGGGTCAGCCCCCAAGTCCCCCGGGCGGGGGTTTCCGCCCCTAGGGCGCGCGCCCCCCGGCTGTTTAAATTTAAAAAAGGGGCAGTGCGCCTGTAATTTTTTTTTTTCCCGGGGCACTGCTCCTATTTAGGTCGGGCCCCTTTTCCTCCCGGCCCTCGCCGGATCCTTATTTGTTTTTTTAACCTTGGAGAAAGCGCCCTTTAACCTAGCCCGGGCCCTACCCCGTGAAACCTTCCCCCTTGCCAAAGTTTATCGCCATAAACCCTTGCCGGCCTCCCCTAAAACCACCTGCCTTCCACATTTTACGATCCAAGCCGCCTCCCCTGACCTTCTCCCCTTTTTCCACTTTAAACGATCCAGACCGCCTTTTTCCGACCTTCTGCCGGTCCCCAAACTACAAAGCCTTGCCTGACGAATCTGAAACTACGTCACCCTTGGCCGCCCCGCGGGCAAGCCCCCCCAGGGGAAAAACGAATGGTGGGACCCCCCGCCGCGGGCAAGCCATCCCGTTTTGCGGCGGGCTCTGGTGATACCGGGACCAAATTAGTTTCCCCTTTCCCTGGCGGGGGGGCTTCCACCATCGCCTGGGGTGGTTCCGGGCGGATCCACCCCCGTCCGTTCCCAATCAATTTTTTGGAGGGGCCCCCATCAAAAAGGGCCCTGACCCTCAGCCCAAATTGATAATTTATGGGCAAAGCTGAAAAAGCAGGTGCAAGCCAGGTGGCCTAAAAAAATGGCTCAGTTACACCAGTTCCGAAATTCCTACCAAATATTGTGAGAAGCTTGTGGAAGGATATCCAAAACGTTTGACCCAAGTCATACAGTTTAAGAGTAATGCTACCAAATACTAATGAAATGTATGGAAACTTTTGACTTTCCAGAAAGTAATAAAAATGCCTTAAAAAATTCTCTCTCTTATTATTCTGGCATTTGACAAATATAAATCATTTTGGTAATCCTAATTGACCTAAAACAGGTAAGATTTATTCTGATTTCATGTCAGATAGTGAAAAAAACATGCATATGTGTCTTTTTATATAGTGTATGTAAACTTCTTGCTTTAACTGTAAATATCAAAATTAGGGCATTTCCTACTCAGCCAGCAGTTACCTACTCAAATGAGCACCAATGTCCAGCCAATCCCACAGTCAATCCCTTATTCACCAAATCAGTAACACTATAATTTAAGTAACACCAAGCAGCAGCTCCCAGCAGAAATCCATCTCTTCCCATCTAATCCCCATGGCAGTGGTGAAAGTGATAGCTCTGTTGGCTTACCGAAGAGGGTGTCCAGTTTCTTATTTGATTGTGCCACTCTTGCCATGGGTTGTATAGTTGTGCTGGTTCCCAGCACCTTAAAGGTCCAGTATAAGTAAATAGCTCCTGATATTAGCGATTCCCAAGAGACTCAGACTTCTTATAGACTCTTTTTCACTTGTCCATCTATAAACCAGTCGATGCTAATGGAAACGACTAGTAACCTGACTATTCCATGTGAGAAAGTCCACATTGCCATGTGGGGATGAAGGTTAAAACTGGCAAAGTGCGTTAGACTCTGCTTCCTGGTTTAGGACAAAGCTAAATCTATTATTGACCCAATAGGTCCTGTTAGCCATGTTACAGTAATATACCTAACTGGCAGTCCTTTTTAAAGAAAAGTTCACTATGTAGCATTATAATCATACTACACAGAAATTTATTTTTCATTACACAAAACAAAAATTAAAAAATGTCCCACACTAAGGTGTTGGAGTTTTTAGGTCTGTGGTTTGTTCTAGTCCTGTATCCATCCTGGGAGATCCTATTTTCACCTTCATAGATGATAGGTGATCACTCTGACAAGGACAGCCTGGTACTTAAACACTGATCCTCAGACCAAAAACGCTCAGATATTCCTCCACATGCATTTAAAGTTTATCAGCAGGAAGCTGGGTTATAGGTGGATAAGATGTAAAAGGCAGTTAAGGAGTTGACTTGACCATGTGGACCATGAGATCTTGTTTTCTGTAATATATTTGTTTTTTCCATTTTCAGTCAAGTCTAGTAACAGTTTGAGACCAGAAACATGAGTGGCTTAGTGGGGCATAAAGTGGCTACACAGAATCTATTAATCATGGTTCTCTACAACTGGGATAGAAATTCAAGTATTGTTTCACTTTCCTACTTTAAGCCTTGAACACACTCCTTGTAAGCAGGAGAAAACAAAAATAATCAGATTGTTACTAAACCTTAAGTTAAATTCAGAAGAACATAAGTAACTCTTTTCATATTTAAAAATATTTAAAAAGCTGAAGCAATTTAGAAGGGTTTTCTCAGGCTGTGGGTGATTCTACAACAGTGACTGACATTTCAGTTCTGCTAGTCTTAGTTGAACCTATTAGAGGGACATTAGTGATGGAGGGGCTTTACCAGCAGGACCTACGGCTACAATGCTCTAAAGTGTTAAAGTGTATCAATAAGAAATACGCTTCTCACAAAAGTTAGGGATACTTGGTTTTCGGGTGAAATTTATGGAAAACATAAAAATTTCACTCTATAATGTTTTTTTTTCCTGAAATAGACCGTTTAAATCGTTTCTGCAATGTTGATTTTCTCGTCTCAAATAATTTAATGAAACAAAAGCCAACAACAGTAGAGGATATACACCATCAAAAAATATAAATGTCTCTATAACATGTCATGTGGCCTTGAGCATCAATTACAGATTGCCAACAACATCTCATGCTGTTCACAAGTCGAGTTATTGACTGGTGAGCCATGGCGTCACACTCTTCTTGAAAGGAGACCCTCATGTCACTGAGGTTCAGCAGTTCAGAGTTACAAGCTTCTATATGGCAACGCAGCTTATCCCACAAGTTTTCTGTTGGGTTTAAGTCTGGAGAAAGTTCAGGCAACTGTATTTGAGATACCCCAGTCTCCAATAACTGTTCTCTAATGATGCAACCTCGATGACCTGGAGCATTGTTATCCATGAAGATGAAAGAAGTCCTGTGTTGTTCATGCAGAGTTACAATGACTGGACTAATTATGTTATTCAAGTAGTAGAGGCTTATCACTGTACCATTCACAAAGTGTAGGGAGTTCTGTATTGACTAGATATACCTGCCCACACTGTAACACCACCACCAAAGGCTCATCTGACAACAGATGCTGATGTATAGCGCTTTCCTTGATGTCTCAGGCATCGTTGGCGGCCATCATTTCTGCTCAGAGGGAATCGACTTTCATAACTGAACAGAACTGAGGACCACTCAGCGTAGATGCTCTCTGGCCAAGATGATGATTTCTGTGCCAGGTGGTGTGGTCAGGTAATCTAGCACGCAGACCACGTTAATGTAAATGGTTACGAATGGACTGACGTGACACTTGGTTGCCTCTCACCTCCCTTAAACGTGTCTGGAGTTGTGTGGCATTCATCATCTGGTTCCGCAGGGCATTGTTTACAATGAAGCGGTCATCAGTGTGTGATGGAGCCAAAGGACGTCCACTTCTTTGCCTTTCTGTGACTCTTCCAGTCTCTCTGATACAACCTGCTGATAACACTCTAAGCTTAGTGGTCACTTCTGTCTGAGAGTATCCTGCTTGAAGCCTCCCTATGGTGAGCTACTGTTGATCAATTGTAAGGTGTCGTCTTGGTCTCATGATGTCAAACTGTGAACAGCATGATAAGGAGGACTGTCTAAATTCCAATTCAAAATGATCCCCTAAATCTATTGTGCGATTCAGGGATCAAACACACAATGTGTGTCTACTGCTTGTCTTGAAATGGACTTCTAGCATTCGCAATGCAAAAGTGAGGTTATGCTGCTAAACGGACTGAGCTAACCAGCCGGGACAATCTGCTTCATGAGCTCGGTTTGAGCCGTCAAAACCGCAAGTTATTTCTTTGCAAAGTGTGAATTTGTACTATATTGCCTACGTGATTGTTATTATAAATCTATGGTGAATTAAAAGAAGGTTTTTTACTGCTATAAGATAGCTATTTTCTCACCTACCTGTTCTACGATATTCAGGGATAAAACACCTGTTGGGAATTAGCAAGTTGTGCAAAAAGTATTGAAATATTGAACAGTTGAACATGTGCATTCCAAAGTTAAGAGGTGGTCTCATTTAGTGCATTTAAAAAGATTTCCAAAATATGTAATGTTCATCTTGAAATTTAAAGCAAAAGCCAAATATCCTAAACTTTTTGTGAGTAGTGTATGAACAAGCTCCTGTGCGGCTAAAAAGACACAACAGTAAGTGACCTCAACAGCCCGGCGGTGATCAGTAACTTAGGGAAGCTGGTGTAAAGAAGCAGGAGACAAGAACTACTCTAGATGTAAAGGGATGCTAAATCAGAACAGCAATGTATTTGGTGATAATCTTTATTTATCTTTATCATTGTGGTAAGGAAACCCCTATAGGTTAATTGGCGATAAGGTACCATATACCTGAATATCTGCAAAGTAAATAGAAATCTTATATCATCTACTATTGATTATTTTCTCTTCTGAAGGCATCACACAAGATATACCTGACACTGGAACTCAACACAGCACATCTCAGGGGTTTAACCAGGATGTAGAAATATTCACTAGCAACCAGTGCTTCATTAATATTGACCATCTGTCATAAACATTACTCATAAAGTGTCTCAGTAACGCTATATTTTCCTCGTGAATTGATAAGTTGTGTTGTCATAGCTCAGAAACATTGTGCCGTCCAACAACGTGGTTGTATGAAGGTAACATGTTCTGTCAAGATTTTAATTTGCATTGCTACCAGGACACAATGAAACCTTGTTGAAATCTTGTGCGTCTGAGGATGAGATTGATGCCCCAATCATAGGAAAGTGCAAGTCTTTAGCTGACAATTGTCTTGTTACATTTATCAACTGCTGGCAAGTCAATAATATGTTTCCACGCTAGCGGAAATGTACTGTAAAAAATACAGTGTGGGATGTATTTTAAATATTTCAGTTACAATGTTTAGGGCATATGCACACAGAACATCTATGCTGTAGATTTTTTGCAGAGGATTTGTGCCTTAAAATGCATGATGTATTACAATAGCAGCAATGTAAATGATTTTTTAAGAAGTCCTATCCACATGCTTCAGAAAAAATGGGCATGAAATTGATCTGCAGTACAGATTTAAAATCCACAGCATGGCCAGTTCTGTTGTATGTATGTTTCAGACTTCAATAGGGAATTCAAGATCTGTAACAAACCCACATTAAAAAATATTTTTGTAGAATTTTTCTGCATAGAAACCCAGATGTGGATTTTAAATACACGTATTTAATGCTTTAACATTAACACAATCTTTACCTCAACTGGAGATGGAATTTTGCTGCAAATTTACATGGGGAAATTCGCAGCATTTCTGTCCTGTGTGCATTCATCCTTAAAGGTCAACTGATATAGCATATGGCAATATTATACAGTACATAAAGACTTTATTGAAACCACCCCTTTGTTTCTTTTATTGTCCAGTCAATATGGTTATTCTATACATGCTACATTTTTTTTTACTTCAGTATAAGAGTAGAAAGATATACTTCAGGAAATTACATCTTCTTTCTGGTGCCAGCTAGTAAAGGTAGCTTCTCTGTATGTCAAGTCCAACCCATTAAAGGGGTTTTCTGTTTCATATCAGCTCTGCTATTCCTGATACAGTAACCTGACTGCAGGAGATTTATAATATGTAGTGCACAAGGTTACAGCGTTCAGGCTTAAAACTTGCCATTACCTTAGGAAAACAAAGCTTCTATGCTAAAGATAAGACTCAGCAGGGAGTGACTCACCACAGTGGAACTGATTGACATCAACTTGGATCAGTCAGATAAGAAAAAGAGATCAGAGAGGTGGTCAATAATCTAGAGAAACTTGTGTAAAGAAACTAGCAGTAGATAAAGTCTTATTTATCTCTTGAACAAAGCAAAATATAAACAGAAATGCATTTGGTAATAGTTTTAATGTATCTTTCCCCACATGTTAAAAGCTAATCATTGTAGTAAGAAAACCCCTTAAAGGCAAAGGATTTAACCCAAGGCAAAAACTCCTTCATAGAGAGGAGTCCCCCATTTGCAAATAGCTGATCAGGATTTTTGCATCTCATCAGTACAGAGCAGGGTTCTGGCTGCCAAAGAGGCCTTTGACATGGTTTTGGAAAAGGAAAATGTGATGTGGATGCCAAGCTAACATAAGCAGTCTTATAGGACATGCAGGGAAGCTACCTATTTTAGGTGGTACTAAACAGACAACTTATTATTATTTTGGGAGGATAGTTTATTTACATATCTCCCAGGAAGCATTGTATGGCCTATGAGATCCTATTCAATATTAGTATTGACTGTTTCTGCTCTTGGCTGTGCATCACCCCTATATTATCTGATATAGAAACTACATGTGTGCAGTCAAGAATTTCTGTGAACAGATGGTTCACACCTTTTATAAGTGCAGTCCCTGGAAATCTCCTTTCCGAACAGAGAGTAGGTGGCGCTTGTGCATTACTCTTCATTTTGTTCTTTGGGACTTTTTTGGGACCTCTAAAGATGTCCAAAATTATTTAGCAATTTAGAGACTATTGGATGTGTACAAGACCTGGAAAACAACTAAAACTTTTACCATACGACTAATTAACAGTATTCTAAACTTTGACAGAAATCAAACTGTACTAATGTTTTAAATCAAAAAAGGACTATTACGTTTTTGGCCCATTTTTACTAAGACTGGTATTTTTTACACCAGTCTAAGGGAAAAAATAGCTGGAGTCATTTTCACTAAGGATATTCTTTCTACATCTGAAAAAAAATACATCTACAACTGCTATTTGCAGCACTTCTGTTCTAAAAACTGCGTAAACTTTTTATTGGAAACCACACAAATCTAGGGAGCGACAAAAACTCACTAGAACATCCTCCATTGTCACTTGTGACATGTTAGCAGCATAAATTGCATAATTAATGTGGGCCTATGTGTTGTGAAGGGTTGTGTAGCAGTAAAGAATCATGTACTTAGAAAAATAAGAAAAGAGAAAGAAACACTGAACATCCAAACCAAGTGAGAGGAATAAAGTTTGGTAGAATGTTGAGTGGAAACTTAAGAGCTTTAGTAAACTTTCGAAACAAAACTCTAACAATCAACAGTGAATCATCGTGGTGGCTCAGTGCAAGTCTGAGGATGTATAGCAACATCTGGTGCTCATAATTTGTTTGCGGTTGAATGCATCATAAATGCTGATAAGTACGCATTTCAATACATCATACATCATGCTATGCCCTCTGGAAATTATTTGATTGTGAAAAAAAAGTAGTTTAAAGCAAGAAATGGACCTGAAGCACACCGCTGTGAAGATCAAGTCACACAAGCAAGCTGCTAGTGCTCTCAGGACGCTGCACTGACTATTCCAGAGATCAAACCAATAAAGTATTACTGAGTATATTCAGAATTTTAAAAATATTATAAAACCTAAATTTAACCAACTACTTAGGATAAATGAGGTGGAAACACTGATTTGTGTGCAGAAAATCTGCGGTACCTTAGAGTAGCAGCAGCGTATCTCATCATGCAGAAAAAATCTACATGTCCATTTTTATTCAGGATGATTAGCAGAATTTTTACAGGTTTTCTCAATGAATTTCAATGGGGTAGTCAAGATCCGGGACACATCTTCAGTAAAAATGTGGAAATGCTGCAGATCCAAAGCAAAGTGCACAACTGCAGTTTTGTCACAAGCTGATTTTTTTCTATTCATATTAACATAATTCAGTATAAAATCCATTATATTTGGTGCAGATTTGCTACCGCAGATTTACTTCTGCTGTAGACAATCCACAGCATCTTCATCCTTTGTGTAGGGACTAGTGTTTTAAATTTTGATGAAAATCAATTGGGGTTAGGGTTTTTAAGAGTTTTTAGGAGTTTTATCTGTTAATTTACCTTTCAGCCACACACTGGTTCCTACAATGCTCCAGGCCGTGCATCATTCTTGCTGTGGCGTCAGGACTCTTGCAATGTCCAACATCATTCCCAACATAATACAAAGAAATGTCTTAATGGCATGTTTTGGCTAGGTAAGACACAGTTTAATACCCCCAATAACAATATTTCACATTTAAACGGTACTGATCACTCCAAAATTACATATTAAACCAAAAAGGAGAAACAATGAGAACTGATTCCCATAAGAAATACACTGCTCAAAAAATAAATGGAATGCTTAAACAACACAATGTAACTCCAAGTCAATCACACTTCTGTAAAATCAACCTGTCCAGTTATGAATCAACACTGATTGTGAATCAATTTCTCCTGCTGTTTTGCAAATGGAATAGACAGAAACAGATGGAAATGATAGGAACTAGCAAGACAACCCCTATAATGGAGTGGTTTTGCAGGTGGTGACCACAGATCATTTATCTGTTCTCATCCCTTTTGACTGTTGTTTTGGTAACTTTTGCATTTTGTCATTGCTCTCCCCCCTTAGAGGTAGCATGAGGCGGTGTCTACAACCCACAGAAGTTGCTCAGGTAGTTCATCCAGGATGGCACATCAATGCGAGCTGAGTCAAGAAGGTTAGCTGTGTCTGTCAACACAGTGTCCAGAGCATGGAGCAGATACCAGGCTAGTACACCAGGAGATGTGGAGGGGTCGTAGAAGGGCAACAACCCAGCAGCAGGACCACTACCTCCTCCTTTGTGCAAGGAGGAACAGTGCCAGAGCACTGCAAAATGACCTCCAGCAGGCCACTAATATCCATGTGTCTGCTCAAACTGTCAGAAACACTTCATGAGGGTGGTATGAGGGCCCGACATCCACAAGTTAGTGTTGTTCTTATAGCCCAACACCATGCAGAACGATTGGCATTTGCCAGAGAACACCAAGATTGGCAGCTTCAAAACTGGCACCCTGTGCTTTTCATGGAGGAGAGCAGGTTCACACCGAGCATGTCACAAACGTGACAGAGTCTGGAGATGCTGGTGAGAACGTTCTGTTGCCTGCAACATCCTCCAGCATGAGCGGTGTGGCAGTGGGTCAGTAATAGTGAGGGACATCTAATACATAAATCAGTGGCACACTAAAGACTAAGTAAAACCTCAAATTATATAGGAATATAGGAAATGCTTTACAGCTAAGGAAAATATGAAAAACCTGGGACTCTTAGTTTACAGTATTTGATCAAAGATTGTATTAAGCTCACCTCCCAACACGTCAAGGGGTTCCCAGAGCAGTTGAGTCCCTTCAATAAAACATGTTACCTTGCTAGGAGTCCATTCAGACTGCCACTTCCCCAGGAGTGATAGGAACCTGCAATTGAATTAACCTGCACGGATTAAAAGAGGTGGCTGAGTGCAGCAAACCAATGAGATTGCCATCTCCCAAATAGACTACAAAATGTAAAAGGCTGTGCACATCTAATATATACTTTGAAAACGTAAGCATAGGTGCACACTGAAAGGCAATGACATACATCTAATATATAAATCAGTGGCACACTAAAGACTAAGTAAAACCTCAAGTTATATAGGAATATAGGAAATGCTTTACAGCTAAGGAAAATATGAAAAACCTGGGACTCTTAGTTTACAGTATTTGATCAAAGATTGTAAATTTAAGCTCACCTCCCAACACGTCAAGGGGTTCCCAGAGCAGGTGAGTCCCTACACTAAAACATGTTACCTTGCTAGGAGTCCATTCAGACTGCCACTTCCCCAGGAGTGATAGGAACCTGCAATCCGTGCAGGTTAATTCAATTGCAGGTTCCTATCACTCCTGGGGATGTGGCTGTCTGAATGTACTCGTAGCTAGTTAAGATGTTTTCGTGTAGGTTCTCACCTGCTCTGGGAACCCCTTGACGTGTTGGGAGGTGAGCTTAATACAATCTTTGATCAAATACTGTAAACTAAGAGTCCCAGGTTTTTTCATATTTTCCTTAGCTGTAAAGCATTTCCTATATTCCTATATAACTTGAGGTTTTACTTAGTCTTTAGTGTGCCACTGATTTATGTATTAGATGTATGTCATTGCCTTTTCAGTGTGCACCTATGCTTACGTTTTCAAAGTATATATTAGATGTGCACAGCCTTTTACATTTTACATTTTTTAGTAATAGTGAGGGAGGCATTTCTTTGGAGGACTGCAAAGCCCTGCATGTGCTAGCCAGAGGTACCCTGACTGCCATTAGGTACCGGGATGAGATTCTCAAACACATTGGTTCCTTCTGATGCATGACAATGCTTGGTCTAGTGGCTGAAGTGTGTCAGCAGTTCCTGCATGATGAAGGCATTGATGCTATGGACTGGCCTGCTCATTCCCTAGACCTGAATCCAGTCAAGTACATCTGAGACATCATGTCTTGTCCTATCCACCAATGTCACATTGCACCACAGACTGTCCAGGAGTTGACTGATGCTTTATTCTAGGTCTGGGAGCAGATCCCTCAAGAGAAAATCTGCCGCCCCATTAATAGCATGCCCAGGCAACTGTAGGAAGATCATACAGGCACGTGAAGGGCACACACACTACTGAGCCTCATTTCCTTGTCCTGAGGCATTTCCACTGACGTTGGATAAGCCTGAAATCTGATTTTCCACTTTGATTTCTAGTATCATTCCAATCCAGACCTCCATGGAATATTCAATTTAATTTTCATTTTTATGTTTTATTGTTCTCAATACATTTCACTATGTAATGAATAAAGAATTCCAACTGGAATATTTCATTCATTGAGATCCAGGATGTGGTATTTTAGTTTTCCCTCTATTTTTTTGAGCAGTGTAAATCAATCTTTATTACATCATAAATTACATTACATGATATTATAAAAGGATGACTACAAATAGATCAGGAAAAATACATAAGGATCCTCTATTACAAATACAGCATAAGGAGACAGTACAAATAACAATACAAATATAAAGTGCAAGTGCAATAATATATAGATGCTATCAACCTCAATTACATGTTCAGGTGAACATCAAGTACCCACAGTAAGTAGCTCCAAAAAGTATTTAGCCACTAGCCCTTACACACGTTTCACTCTTGCTTCCTCGGGGGATGTGACACATTTCCAATCTCCCTAGGTTTCCCATATGTTTTGGGAATCTGAACTGATGTCAGATGTGATACATCAGACTGACACTGTGGAGTGCTATGAAGTGTGGAGCGACTCTGAAAGGTAAGTGATCCCCTACAAACTCTAAAAACTCTAACTCTAACTTAGGGTTAGCATTAGGGAAAGGGTTAGATATAGGGAAAGAATTTGAGAAAACTTTGAGTTTTGAACCTCCCAAACCCAAATTTTTTTCACAAATATTTAAGCAGTACTAGCAGGGACCCAAAAGCTGAACGTTGGGGATAATTTCAATAAGCATGGTTAAAATATGCCTGCAGCAATTGAAATTGTATTCATTGTGAAACTGGAGATCCATGGATCTACTAGAGAAAGTAAATCTGAAGACCAACATACTTTATTTGTCTTCGAGCCTGGTTCAATCTCATTATTAGTCTAGTCCTGACTTTAATAAACACAAAGGGTAGACCCACAAAATACTGAAGATATTATATTTTCTTTTAGGGGTTAAGACTTTTAAGTAATTTGCTATTAGTGGGGTTTTCAAATCTGGCTGTTTTCATAGAACCTGCTTTCACCCCCTCCACTTCAGGCTCTCAGGACGTGGGTTGGGCTACAGCAGTGTCTGACACTTCAGTTCTGCTAGCTCCTATTTCTAATGTAGGTGTAACTGCTAGAGGGACATTGATAATGGATAGCATGTAAAAAAAATGACAGTGTCCAAGCAGGATGTCTGGTTGTAAATGTAAGTTAGCAGAGCTGTATTTGTCATGAGCATAAACCGCTAAGACAAACTCAGTGATTCTTCTCTATTATTATTATTATGTATTTTATAGTGCCATTGATTCCAAGGCCCTGTACATTCAGGGTGTTACATACATAACATAAGTCAGACAAGTACAATAGTGACAATCTGTGACTAACAACAGGTACAGAAGGAAAGAGACCCTGCCCGCGAAGGCTTACAATCTACAAGGAAGGGGGAAGGAGACAGGAGGTGAGGGGAGACACTGTTATCTGTGTATTTCCATACAAAGGTAACAGTGTCACTCAATAGCAACTGGATGGCACTGAGATCTCCCTGTCCCCAAACTCTAAATGGTTATAGTTTTTCTCATAAGCTTCTGTCCTGCTAATATGCAGCATCACCAACCCAGCCACGGCTAGAGCACAGGGAGGTGCCTGGCAACTTAGGAAAGCATCTGCAAACAGGTAGAAAAGCTGATCAAATTTTGAAATAAAGCTAAATGAGAACAGAACTGTATTTGGTAATAATGTGTATTCACCTTTGCTTAGATATTTAAAGCTTATCAATGAGATCAGAATTCCCCTTTAAATATATTTTTATGTTAATGAATGGAGTGGGCCATATTTAACTGGAAATTAAATAAACAAGTGTGACTTTTGCTCACTAATACCTACACAAGTAATCGTCTTCTTAATAACAAGGCCTGTTTTTGAATACATAACTTGACCTGAATATAAACCCTTTCTACTAGGTTAAACTGTTAAACAAAAACTGCAGTGCTGAGGTTAAACTCCAGCGTCGTAACAGGCTTCTGTTTTATAGTCAGTTCTTTTAATGTGCTGCTTTGTAAAATCATTAACTATGAAGATATCATCTCTCCTGCCTTCAGCCAGAATCAGTCAGTGTATGCAAATGCCTACACAGACCAAATGCAAAATCTTCAGCTTTGATTATAACTTATGTGCTATCCATCCATGCTCATTAAAATACTAAATAATATGTAACCTTTAACCTCCAAGCACATTAACAAAGCGACTTGCTTCAATTCTAACCATTTTTTGGAATTTTTGCTTTGGGACCTATTTTTAATTTTGATGACTTCAGACTTTTAGTATGTTAATTATAAAATTTGTAATAAAATAAAATAATGAAAGGGATAATTAACCTCCAACTGCTGCAGCATTTGCACAATATGGATAATGTCTGGGCTGCATGAAGACACCTCATCACTGCACAACCTACTCTTGGGTCTCCTGCACGCAGCTCTATCATGGAGCCATAACAGGCTACCTATAGACTTCTATGGGGCCTTACTGTACCTCCCCATGCCATATCGACTTAAATATTAGTGCATCTCAAAAAATGTGAATATCCTCAAAAAGTTCATTTGGATCCATAATTCAAGTCAAATAAAAAACCCATATACTGTATTTTATAGAGTCATTACACACAGAGCGATATATTTCAAGTATTTATTTCTTTTAATGTGGATGATTATGGTTTACAGCTTATAGTATAGAATAATGTGAAGTAGGTCAATATTGTTGTTGCGACCCAAAGTCACAGAGGAGAGGATGGGAGTTATAGTGGGTTATCACGGGTAGCTATGGACTCATGCTTCCGTGGGAACGCTACAGTAAAGAGTGAGTCTTAAATAGGGAGTAGATATAGATCCCCAAGCAGTGGCTTAGCTACAGGCATCGCAGTTGCAGCTAGGCCACTGGGCCTCCAGACCCCCCTCGCCACATGCTGTATCGCTGGGTCACATAGGATATCCAAAACATTTTACCCAAGTCATAAAGTTTAGGTAGTTTAGGTAGGAATGGAGACCCCCAGTAGGTAGGTATCGATGTCCCTTGTAGTTATATATATATAAGGCCCCCTATAGGTAGATATGTATATAGGCCCCATGAAGGTAGGTAGATTTATGCTCCCCTGTAGATAGATAGGTAGGTATACACCCCTCTGTAGGTAGATTGGCAGGTAAATATACCCCTGTAGGTATATAGGTAGGTAAACATCCCCCTGTAGATAGTAGGTATTTAGCCCCTGTAGGTAGGTATTCAGCCCCCTGTAAGTAGGTATACAGCCTGTAGATAGGTAGGTATATAAGCAGGGGCGTAACTACCAGGGTAGCAAACGTAGCAGTTGCCCCGGGGTCCGTGCGCTTAGGGGGGCCCGCGCCCCGGGGCAGCTGCTACTGCGTCCGCTACCCCGGTAATGCCGCTCCTAGGCCCGCCGGCAGTGAACATACTAATTCACTGGGCGGGCGGGGAAACTGGGGGGGCCTTTGGCGCCATACTGCCGCTGAACGCTTTGGGCCCTCCCCCCCGAGCGTTCAGAGGCATCGCCCCCGGGGTAAAAAAGGAGCGCCTACGCTGCTCGTTACTTCCCCTCCCGGGGAAACTGTGATCAAGTGGGCCGGGTGCGTCAATCACCTCGCCTCCCTACTGAGCACAGGGTGCAGCCGGCGCATGGGGGGAGCGGGGGGGGGACCGAGTGGGAAAACATTTTTTTTACTTGCCCCAAACCCTTTGCCTGTATAAACCCCCCTGTATAAATCCCCCTAACCCCCCCGGGGCCCCCCTTAAAAACCCCCCTAAGCCCCCTTAAAAACCCCCCCTAACCTGCCTGTAAAACCCCCCCCTGTAAAAACCCCCAACCCCCCCCTGTATAAAGCCCCCTAAGCCTGCCTTTTAAAAGCCCCCCTGAAAAAGCCCCCAAGCCTCCCCGTATAAACCCCCCTCCTGTATAAAGCCCCCTAAGCCTGCCTGTATACCCCCAACCCCTTAAAAACCCCAAAAGCCTGCCGTAAAAACCCCTAACCCTCCCTGTATACCCCAAAGCCTGCCTTTATACACCCTAACCCTGCCTTATACCCCTCACCCCCTTATACCCCCTAAGCCTCCCCTATAATGCCTAGTTTTTTTTATACCCCCCAGTTTCCCTTTATACCCCAACCGCCTTTATACCCCCTAGCCGCCTTTTACCCCCCTTAGCTTGCCTTTATACCCCCCAGCCTCCTAAATAGCCCCCAGCCTGCCTGCATAGCCCCCCCACCCCTGCCATATACCCCCCACCCCTGCCTGCATGCCCCCCAGCCTCCTTTAACCCCCCACCTCCTATATACCCCCAAAAAAACTGCCTATAAAATCTAATCTGTGCCTAAAAAGCCCTATAGCTCCGTAAGCCGGGGCCTATATAGCCCATATGCCCCCTAAAGCTTGCTACCTATATAGCCCCTAACCTCCTTTACTTATTGGGGCCCCTTTAGCTACCTAAACCCTACCTATATGGCCCTATGCCCACCTAACCCCTGCTACCTGTTGGCCCCTTAGCTACCTAAACCCTCCTGCCATATGGGCACCTATTGGCACCTAAACCCTGCCTATTTTGGGGGCCCCAAAAAGCCAAATTTAAAACCTTGCCCGCCAAAAGGACACCCTATAGCCGGGGGGAGGGGCGGAAAAGTCAGGATTCTAAGTATTTGTGTCTAAAATCGCAAAGGGGCAAGTGGGCGGGGAAAGTCATCATCGGTTGAACGGATGCGAAAAAAGGGAAAGTCAACGACTCGCCAGAGAACGTCCCTGTGAGTCACAAGATTAACTACACTAAATCACTTTATGTTACAAGCCGGTACACTGGTTTAAACCCCTAATGGTCACTGTATGGTGGTTTTAAAAACAGTCGCAGAGCCCGGTACACTGGTGTCTACCACTATATGGTCAGATGTGGTTATATACAGTCTGCAGAGGGCTTTTTTAACCTGGTAAATACCACTAATGCTCCCCCCCTGTATGGTGGTTTATACAGTCTGCAGGCCTGTGTACATGTATAACCCCTATTGGTCCTATATGGCGGTACAGGGCTTGTGTACTATCATAAAAAGTACGTGTTTATCAGACACTTTGTGGTCATGTTTGGCGGTAAATCAAGTCATATGTAGTAGGGTTATTGGTAATATTGGTTTTTGGATAGTGGATTTGTTTGGTACAGTAGAGGGGAAAGTAGGGAGGTATTTGCCCCTTGATTATTACATTAAAACAGCATTTTTTGGTACTGGTCGTGGTCAGGGAGGTGGGTGAGGGGGGGGGGCCCCCACCAAAAATTTTGGTTTGGGGCCCTGGCTTTTCTATTACGCCCCCGTATAAGTATTTCAAATTTTAAGTAAAGTAATTTAACCCCCCCAGATATACTGCCCCCCTTTTTAGGTATATTCCCCCGTGTTAGTATTTATGTATACAAATCCTTGTCGATAGATATCTGCCACCCCTGTAGGTATATAAGTCCCCATGTAAGTAGATAGATAGATTTACAGCCCCCTGTAGGTATATAGGTTCCTCGTAGGTAGGTTGGTAGGTATTTAGGTCCCCTGTAGATAGGCAGACATACAGCTCCCTTGAGGTAGGTAGGTAGATATTAGACCCTGAAGGAGACATTTTGGTGAAGGGGCCCCTTTCTTTTGGTAAATGTCCCCCCGAGGAGATAGGGTTTGGTTTTATAGACCCGATGATTAAAAAATGTAAAAAATTATATTCACCTCTCTCCATTCACCCACCATGCAGCTAGCTCCAGAAGCTAGTGTGTGATGTGATGTCATAACACCACCAACACTAGAACGCTGCTCCCGGCATCTCCTTGGCTAGAAGCCTAGGGCCCAAAAAAAGGCCCTTTTAGCCTAGGAATGCAGCGGAGGGAGCCCAATAAAACTACGGCACCTTTTTCCACTGTAGTTTTCAACCACATGTGCGTCCTGAGAACGTGCATACAGTTGAAAATATGTGGTGAGTCCAAGCCTGCATTCGAAATTTTCCCCCGGACCGCCCCAAGAGACAAGTGAAAACCCGGGGGGTTTCCCCTCAATGGCTACGCCCTTTTAGTTTTTCGGCTCCAAAGTCCTGTTTTCAGATGACAGTAAATTTTTCATTTCATTTAAAATTAAGATCCCAGAGTTTGGAGTCGAGAGGTCACAATCCAAGTTTTTTTAGGTCCAGTGTGAAGTTTCTACATTAGTTTAGGGTTTTAAAGCCATGTCATCTCTTTTGATGGCCACTGTGTTTTTATCAACCAAGGTCAGGCCCCGGCCCAACCCCATAACATTTTTGAGCATTCAAATTCACTCTGCTGTCAAGCCTTATGGAGATGTTGATATTTTCCAGCAGCACTTGTAACCTGCCCACTCTACCAAGAGTACCAATACCTGGTTTAATAACCATGTGCTTGATTGACCAGCAAACCTGCCTGACCTAAACTTCATAGAGAATCTATGGGAGCCAACAATGCAGCCAAGCTGATGGGGCGCTTATCAAAGGAAAACTGGGCTCCAAACACCCCAGCAACTACATCAAAAAACCTTCCTTGCGCATTGATGCAGTAAAATTTATGAAAAAGAAAACCCAACAAAGTATTGAGTGTTTTTTACTGACATACCTGTCAGAGGCCGACATTTCTGTAAATTTTTTTTGGTCTTTACTATTTAAATTTTCTGAACCTGAAATTTTTGGGGGGTTTCTTAGTTTTAGCCAAATCATGCACATTAAAATAAATAATTGCTTGAAATATATCGCTCGGTGTATAGAATTTTCAATAATATTAAAATTTTTTGAGATGCGCTAGTAAAGGTTTTCTTCATCACATGCTTTATAAGAAATGTTCCAGGGTTTTTGCGGGTCTAAAGAGAACTATGGTTTTGCCGTCCCCTGCGCGACAATAAGATCGTATTGTAGGCGGGGAGATAAGTAAATTTAAAATTCGTGGCGAATGGCCCAAGTAACTGTTCCCTGGGGGGCGGGCTGCCGTCTTCCCCCTCATGCTTAGGGAGTACGCGCTGATCAGCCCAACTCCAAGTACCCAACGATTGAAAGTGTACTGACGCCCGCAATTACAACCCGGGAAAAAACCCTAGACATAAAATTCCACAATTTACATGGGACTTATTTCTGTACAAACCTGCAGTGAAAACCACCGCCACAAATTTTAAATCCGTTGCAGAAATGGGACACCTTGGGATCAAAGGGAAACCTTTGAATTTCTACTGCAGATTCCACAATGAAGTTTTTGGAAAGGAAAATCCATTATGTGAATATAACCCTAGGCTGCATGCTCACTGAGGGCCACATGTATGAAAACTATCTATATCTAAAACTCACTTTGCTGCCCAGAGCAACCAATCAGAGCCCCCCTTTTATTTTATACAGTGCTTTGAAAAAATGAGAGTGGCGCTTTGGTTGCCATGGGGAAACAAAGTAATTTTTTGACCTAACAGTTTTTTATCATGTGGCCCTGAGTTCCTGTTCTGCTGTATAGCCTTCGCTGTAAAAAAAATTAAAATTAAGCTCAATACCACAAGAAAGGAAAATATCGCCAAACATTTCCTTGATGAATCTTCCACCTCTCCTTTGTAATAGGATACACTCTCATATTTGATTTGAAAAGGCATAAGGTATCACTTTTTATGGTAATAACATCTACATTGCCCTGCAGAACTGAGGTTACGTTTTGAGCAGTCCACACATTCTTTGGTGTTTATTAAAACTGATACCATGTATTCAAATAATTTTACTTTTCTAAATAATCTGTCACATTAATTTGCCATGCTCTGTATGTGCCATGGAATTCTTCTATCTCAAAATGTATTTTTCATACAACACTAAATAATATTTCAGGAAAGTGTTTCCAGAATATTTTCCAGGAAGTGATTAAAGGGGTGTTCCGACAGTTCAAAATGCTCATTCATCTGTCGGGGCATGATGGAAGGAAGACAGGAAGAATACTTACCTTCTGGGTGCTCTCAGTCACAGCGGCCATCCCAGTGATCTCAGCTGTAGCTGTGATCGGTCATCTTTCACGTGACAGGTTCAGCCATTCACTGGTCACATGTGGGAACACCACTATAAAACAAAACTCATAACACTTTGTATATGTATGTAGTGTAAGAGCAATTGTCCTATACCAGAGATGTTGTGACCGTGTATGCCATTTGCACCATAAACATTAGACATCAATTTATTTACTATTTGTTTCTGTTACTTACATATAATGCAACCTGCAAAGATATTGTCATCTCTCACATCTCTCACACACTGTCACCAGTAAAGCTCAAAATCTAAATTCTCTCTCAGACCAATGTGATGGGCTGGTACCAGCTGAAACATCACCAACACTTCCTTTTTTTATATAGGCACTGCAAGCTCAATGGATGCAGTGTACAGTAGTGACACTCTAGACTTGATGGTTACACTCATGATGTTGGTGTGATCTTGTGCTTGAACAGTTGCTGGACATCGATTATTACTAACAATTTAGAGGACTTTCACAGGACCCCAGAGGACTATAAAAACTCTACTTGTTTTTCAGAGGGTTAAGTTGTGCCCAAATTGACTTGCAACTTGTACCTACACTGTTTATACCACATTGAGTTTCTGGGAGGCTAACCTGCCACAGCATGCCTAACCTAAGCATTTCTCACTGGGTTTTTGCCACCATTAGGCTGCTACCCTTTAAGAAATCATCTCCTGATTCCACTCCACTGCATATGTACAAATGTGTATGCCACAGGCATTTCGTACTACCAGATTAGGGTCATCAACCACAACATTGTTCAAAGGGACACCATTTTTGTAAGCGAACTGCTTACTTGCAATCAGGAACAACAGCAAAAGTACAGTATCTCAGCTTAACGTGACCCAAATATTGTAATTTTCTTCAAACAATCCACAATATAGACTTAGTCATCAAATTTTCTTAAAGGCAACTAAGGGTATATGCAAGGTTATATAAGTGGGAAAGTGTGGGTTACCTGTGGTTCATACAAACACACTAATGCCAACTTCAAAGGAAGCCAATTAATCTGTCTGTATGTTTCTGAAGTATGGAAGAAAACCAGAATACATAGAGGAAACCCATACAATCACTTTGGTGGGATGAACCAACCAATATCAGGTTCTTCTCAAAATAGCCACTGGGACATTCTCTTAGAACGGTTACTAATGGTTACGGTGTCTAAAAGAGAGTCTGAATTAATTACAAAGCCTGTGAACGTCACCTCACATTTTTCTTCCAATATATTTTTTTTCAGTAAAACTTCTTACAGTGACATAAGACAGAGAAACTTTTTGATCATATCTATGAATAATATATTATAAGCATGAAGCACCATTTACATTTTTTTTTTATTTTATATTGGCTTGCTTTTGGTTTTCAAACTTTTCTATAACCCATTTCAAAGAAAATAGTCCTGTATGAAGGTCAGAATTTTTAACATTTATGATGAATATTAGGAAAAGTATCTTTACCTGACAACATACATAGCAACTCATGATGTAATTATAACTAACCCACTAAGAGTAAATTCAAACCTGAATGTGAGATTCTGTCAGCCCTATATGCCTGAATAACTGTTAGCAAGTATCCAGACATTTACATATATATTCAAACCCAAAAAAGAGAGTTAACATAGACTTTGGGCAACATTTATGAATGGGACTGCGTGAGTATTCGGGCATACTTTGCTACGAAAAGCTGTCGTAGCCCTGTTCTATAGCTGTATGAACAGTCGCACTACAAACTTTGGCCCAACCCAACACTTTGAAATGTGCCAAAGATTAGGGGTGCTCTGGGGATGTGTCGCACCACATTTCATAGAAGTAGACACATTTATGATTCTTTGACGCCAAACCTAGGTGCATAACTGTTAGAACAGCCAGACCAGGGTAAAGGTGGTCTGCCTGAGCCTGAGTTGTCGTATTGGCACTAGACTGCCCCTGTATGTATGACCTGCAGAAGAACAGGGTTATACATTCTGTTGCATTCTACACTACCTTAAAGCGATTTAGAACTGGTCTATCAGCGCCAACGTTCATACATGTTGCCTTCTGTGACTAACTACGGTTACTCTGTTCTCATCTTTATATGATTTTTAAATGATACCTGCTGGCAGCTATTTAGACATAGATAGCCAACGAAGTGTGATGTGAACTTACCCTGATAATGCCAAAGGGTTGACCAACAGAACAAATAAAAAGCAACTTTCATGTTGTTGAATATAGACTTTATACAAGAGTTACAAGGTAACATTTACTCATGTGTGTGATTAATACAACGCAATACAGTAGCTTCATAACTGCAAAACAAAATCCAACTACTCTGATTTTCAGGACCTTTTCCCTTAAAAAGAGTCTAGAACTTTTGATACTGTGGTAAACATGACTGCAGTATCTAGGTGGTTATAAAAAACTGCTATACACTATTCCATTCTGTTATTGTACATTGTTCTGCAATATTTTACTTTTAAAGAATAGCGTACTAGTGATCGTGAATCTAAGTTTATAAAGTACCCTATGGGGGACCAAAAGTAAAAGTGTAAAAAAATAAATAAATATATATATACACATATATATATAAATAAATATGGCAGGTTTATGAAGTTTAAAAGGGTGCCATCGCCTTATCTTTCCTAGGGGGGAACATTGAGGTTTAATTTTATTGCAACTCATGGGCGACAAAAATTCTGTAGGTGTTGGCCTAAACTTTCTTTCCTATAGAGCTTGACTATTTCTGCAATTCTTTATTATTAATTTAAATTGTAATGTAGAAGACATTCACAGGTTATAACATTACTGGGACTCCTAGTGCTCAGCTGCCTCTGAGGGGAAATTCAGCAGCCAGTGTTTACTTTCACTGTGGCACCACCATTGCTATAATGAAACAATATACTATTGTCACTGAAGTCAAGAAATGTCCATGTACTGTATGGAAAAGCTGGGTGCTCCAGAAAGAGATCTTCCTTGTTGCCGCTCTCCACTCTTATAGAGCACCTGTTTGGAATAGGAGACCGTTCCTGTTAAAGAGGGTTGTCCAACTCTCTTTGTATTTTCTTTTTAACATAGTAAGACCCATTCAACACAAAAAGTATACTCACCTTTGCGCTCACCTTCATTCAGCCCCATGCCATCCTCATCAGCTGCCAACTTTCAGTTTTTTTCATTCTTCTTCCAGACAGAAATATCAATACTGCAGTCCAAAGAAAAAAACAGAAGGCAGAAGACTGTGAGGGCGGCACTGGAATGATGGCGAGGATAGAGGTGAGTACAAGTTTTTTTTATGTTAAGTGAGTCCTAGTATGCTAAAAAATAATAAAAAATTGGTGGAAACCCCTTTAACTCAATAATCTTTGATATTTGAAACATACTTTTCTGACTAGTCATGCAATTCTGTATCCCCCTACTTGACATACAGTTACATTATGATGCTGTTAATAGGATATGGAGTGGGTTCACTCTATTACAGCCAGGACCTTCTGCTAATAGCCAGGATAGGAGATAACTCTGATCCCGGTCTTTTAAGTTCTTAGATGCCAGCTTCTGAGAGCCGAGCAATCGTCATGGCAGTCGGGGGCATATGAAGTTATTGTTACTGCAGAGCAGTGTACAAGTGAATTGCCCCTTAGTGGTCATCTATCTTAGGGGGGCTGTAATTTCATGTGAAAAAAAAGTAAAATGCTATTAGTTACAGAAAATGATGGCGCAATTTGATAACACCAGAATTATACCGACCTGCAGAATACAGGTAGCATGTCATGTACCGTAAACTCCATAAATACAAATCCCACACAAAACTGGAGAAATTGCATTTTTATCATGCTGCATCCCACAAAGAATTGTTTGGGAGATTTTCCAGTACTTTATATGGTACAGTCAAAGGTACCATTAAAAAATACAACCTATACTGAAAAAAACAAGACCTTAAATATTTTATTTAGCTGGAAAAAGAAAAAAGTTATGGCTCTTAGAAAGTGGGGAGGAAAAAAAATAACATGGTGTGAACAAAAATTGCTGTGGCGGGAAGGGGTTAATATAATCTTTTAATTTATCCCGTGTAGGTACAGTCTAAATATTACCATTCATTGACATAACACTGGTGTGAACAGATCATTACTGCTGCAAACAGAGAATGTTGTAAGGCAGTATATCTAGCCAGACAGATTGACATACTCACCGTGATATTAGCGGTTGTAATGGATTCAACCAGGGACCTAAGAGCTGGGTTCACTTTGCTTATATGGCAAACGATGAATCTGTTTTAAACCATGTTATTTCTTCCTTAGCACTGTGCTTTACAGACTTATTTATTTTGTGACTAGCACAGAACCTTTCTTTTTGGTAACATTTACTATAAAAAAATGAATTGTTAGAAATGTGCGGTGCAGCAGTACAGACCCGTGTTTTCAGACTTGCAAGCAGAATATTAGGTAGAAAAGTAGTCTTCTGAGCTTTTCTTCTTGCGCTGTGATGACTGGCTTGGAGCCTACACATTTCATGAGTACACAATAGGGAGTTGGGCAAGACTGCAGAAATAAATTTTATTAACACACAGTCTCTGCAGTACCAGACAGAATAATCTCCTTTAGTCTCCTCTAGCTGGCACAGCCCTCTTTGAAGCAGGTCAAGTCAATTAGTTGTCTAATATGTGACATGTTTTATTTCAGATCTGGCTTAATTAAAGATTTGGTAGACCATATTTTTAAACTGATCATTTCTATTTAAATATCCAGATCAGCTAAAATTAATTTTGGGATGTAATGCTATATATTTATAGTTTTCCTGACAGTGGTGTCACCTGCTCTTGTCCCTCATCCTGTCCACATGTTTCCTCTTTGAGGCTTGAGTTAAATTTCCTCAAAGGTGGGGCTCATCTGCATTCAGGAAGGCTTAGACAGTTGTCTTGAGCTGGCCAAGTGGGTGACACATTATTCTGCATTTAGATAGGACCTTTATGTGGCATTTGCAGTATGTACTGTATTAGTTTAATTTAAAGTAAAACTCTAGACAAAGAGAATGAAAAACCCAGTTCTTCTTATCTACCTGCTCCACCCGCCCCCCAGTCATGTTTTACAGTACATTCAGGTGAACATATTCAGAATACGCCCCAGAAGAGCTCCTGGCACATATGCCAAACATAACCACAGGCTCTCTTTGAAGTCAAAAGAGTGTCCTTTTGGTCTTCGTCACCTTTTTTCTTTTTTACTGAATAAGAAAGCACAGCAGATTGCACTTTTCTACACACTGGGTCACTGTGAAAGGTCAAACTTGCATTAGGCCCAATGTATGCCACTGTATGGGTTTACAGATGTGTATTTCGGATCTTTAGATCGGAAGCATATGTTAGGGAAAATTCCAAATGTACACCTTGAAAAGTTTAAAGAAATGTGGTATGTAAGTATGGCCTCAGCTGATGACATTGTCAAAATCATAGTCACAGTTATTATGGTTATGAAAAAACATATGTCCATCTAGTACCACCAAATCCCTTTAGAAAATCTAGAGATCATCAGCACAACAATCATACCTTTAATTTTTTCTACTTGTGGAATTGTTTGAGTTTCTTTTGGGGTCCAATCTCATTTAGCTATGGGCCCTATAAATTCTAGTTAAGTTCATGGCTCCAGTCCACAAAAGCCCCCCACCAAACAGTCTGAGAAAAATTGCAGCAAAATCCTTTTCCAACTCTCTGCAGTCTTCTCTTTCAGCCTCTTCAATCACTGTGTTCCTGAGAAGTTATCCTAGGTTATCCAGGAACATGTGCATGTTTCCATTTATTCTTAGTTTCTTTATTAGAGTAATTGTTAATGTACAGAATAATAGAATCATTATCTCAGTGCACAATTATATGGCTACATTCACTTGTACCAGCTTGGAGCATTAAGACATCTGCAGTAACCAGATGTTACATTATAGTGAATGGAATTTACAAAAAAAAAGTATATTTGAACAACTCAGCAACAAACGAAATGTTTTCTAAAGCATGCTGTGCTATTTTCTAGGTAGAGATTAAAGAGGTTATTCCACAAAGAATCTTATATGTAAATAATAATAAAAAACAGATTAAAAACAATTCTTGTTTGTAAACTAAATAAAAATAATGATCCGAAATTACAGATATAGATATTGTATTAGATGTGCACGTCCACCTTTTTTGCTGAGTACTGGTGGACACACATGCTCAGTCACTCTCCCCACAGCCAGGTCTTTGCATAGTGACCTTTTGTTCACCGCAGAGCAGCTAATAGAAAATAGCTTTTTGTTTATCTGGAAAGGTCCAGCGCTTTTACAGAAATATGCAGTATAGCTGAGAAGACTCTTGTTAGAACTGTACATCTGAACTATAAAGTTCACCTCCACAGAATTAGTTTCCTCTTGTCCATAGCCCACCGTCAGCAGCAAGGATTCCCAACAGCACCAAAGGGGACACACAGAAGCAAAAGAGGAAGCCAGTTTACAAAAGCAGCTTTAGAAACTTTCCCAAGAACTGTAGCTCCAGAGCTCCCAGGGGTCAACTCCCCCAAACTTCCAGATTCCCATCCAGAAAGGGGAACATCTCTCCTTGAGGCGAGGAGAGCACCAAATGGTGTGTAGAGTTTGAATTGCCGTTTTGCCCTCTAATAAGCATCTGCATTTTCCCCAAGGCATATGGGAAAAGGAGCTGAGAAGCTCAAGCGCCCTCTATTGGATGTAACAAATCCTCAATTCGGTTTTGACCCCCTTGGTCTTTGGAAGGCACTATTCCCATCCAGACACATCGGATGAGTGTTTGAATGGAGTTTGAGACTCTCCTGTGTGTCGTCATGCAGCACAAGAAGTGAAGAGGAGCAGATTCCATCAGTGAGGGGTGGAGAGGTTAGTATCGCTTTTTTTCTATTTTTTCCCATCCTGGTCACATTAAACTATAATTTCTTTAAACTGGACAATCCCGTTAAAGAGGTTTCCTCACTACAATAATTGGCTTTTAACATGTAGGGAAAGGTAAGTAAACAAATTTCCAAACACATGCTATTTTTATTTTTTTGTTAGGGGGAAAAAGGTTTTTATCTCCATAGATACAAAGTTTTCGCTTACCAACCACCTCTCCATGCCCTCTTATCTTTCATTGCTCTAAGCTGCCACCAGTCATTCCGATCATAGTGAGTCACTCACTGCTGAGTCTTACCTCTAGCACAGAACTTTTTTTTTTTACCTAAGGTGAGGATAAATGTTAAGTGCTCTATAGCTTTGTACACTGCCATTTTGAAACCTCCAGCACTCTAATAGAATTAGCTAGGAATGACAGATATGCCAATCACTGCTATAGAACCACCCACAGCCTGACCAGGAAATGTGAGTCTGAAGCTGGCTGTGTGAAACTGCATGGTGAGAACACCTCTTTAAGGTTTGTGTTTACATCTTTTCACAGCTTCTTTATAACATTTCCAAACATATATGCAAGTGTGTAAATACGTCAGTAATAAAACCTTGGATTTCGACCACAGTTTAATTTTTTATTGACAAATGCTAATACACCACCTAGATTAGAATCCAAATGAAAAACTTGATTATGGAGGAAATTCATTCTGACCTCTGTGTCATATGTCCGTCTTTGATGGGATTTCCTAGATTGATCAACGAGGCCAACTCGTACCTTGCACAGTTCTCCCTATCAATTAGATAGGTGTTGCCAGGTGTAGCAGAGTGAGTGTGCTCAGTTCTATTCAGAACTCCCATTGTCCTGAATGGGGGGAGAGCTGGACTTTGTTCTCTGACGCCGGAACGTAGTATGCTACAAACTGGCCACAGGAAGGATTTTGCCAAAGGGCAAAACCCCTTCAAAGCAGAGCATGCTGATGTACAATGCACCAATTCATCGAGAATTTAGTGCAATTTGACTGCCTGTGCTCCATACACAGAAATCTATACTAGCTATGAAAATTTCTTGAAGTAATTTTTTGTGAATTTGGCTGTTGGGGCCCCATCCTTCCTCCTAAGCTCTGCCTGTTTTTTTAGAAAAGTGGAGTGAGCAGTACAAAAGTGAAGGACTGTCATAAACATTTTCGCACACCAGGCATGTACAAAACATGTGCCACATTTTTCCACCAAAATAGTGGTGGAAAATATTTTAACTCCAAATATTTATCACAGCATTGAGCCTAATGTTAAATAGTGGAGCATACAAGTGATAATATATTTGCATGGAGTGGTCGTAAGAGTGCTTGATTACTTTAAGACTGTAAAAAGCTTTGGGTGATGAAAAATTGCAGTAAGCCGCTACACATGTCTTCTCCTGTACCTTTTACTTGTGTACCAAGCCGAAATAAACTTGAAATCAAGTGATGAGTGCTGCAAGTATTGCCTTCTTTTAGAGAAATGTGTATTTTTAATGTTTCTGCTACCTAACAAAGCAGGAAAATGCATACTCACCTTATCGCCATTCCTGCATTGCAACAGCCTCCGGTGTCCCCTACTGTCTACATCCAACTGCTACAAATGACCAGTGGCTTCAACAGTCACTTGCCATTACTTTAACATCACTGTTCGGATGTGAACAGCTCACGAGCGGTGATGTCACGGGAATGGCGCATAAGTGCAGAAGCTACTGATTAACTGCAGCACTCACATGCCATTCACACCTGGAGAATGTATACAGATACAGGGGGACAGTCAGCAGCCGTAATGCTGGAACGGTGGTAACTGCAACAGAAGAATTTTTTTGTTTCTTAGTTTTATTAGGGATCAGTAACTTAAAATGGAAAGAAAGCACTCAGATAACATATTTTTAATCAGGTGCACTACAAAGCACCCGCGGCACTTTGTAAAGCGCCTGAGATCAGGTGGCGTGCTGGAGGCGTGTCGCACTACACATTTATAGCTTCAGTACAGCAAATCCAGGCACATTGCTGCAGGAACAGGTAAACCACTTTAAAAGTGGTTTACCTGAGCCAGAACTGTCGCTTTGTAGCTGGAAAGCGCTAAATCTATTACCTGCAGTACAGGGCCGGACTGGGAATAAAAATCAGCCCTGGCACTAAGCCCACACGAGCAGCCCACATACAATATCCGCTTACAAAAAGTCCCTTTTCTCAGCACCGTCGACCTTCATCTAAAATGATACTACACTATAAAAGCTGCTTTCACACAGAGTATTTTTCGTTGCCTTTTTGATGTTTTTTGTGAGGCGTTTTGTGGGCAGAAAGGCAGAGCAGTTAATGCTTATGAACAATTTCTGCACAAAAAAACCATAAAAAAATGGCACCAAAATCGCTCACTGGAGTGACAAGCCCTGTCACACAGCAAGAACAGAAATGACACAGTGTAGGCAGGAGAACCACTCATCACAGAGCAGGTGTGGCACTGCCTGTTTACAATCCGGGCCAAGCCCACACTGACACACATCAAGCACCACATAACTACAACCCCACGACATACGATACCAGTAATCAGGTCCACCATCACATGACATACAGCACCTGAGTTGCAACTATAGGAAGACGAAAAAAAAAGTGAACCCCTGACAGACATGGACATGCACGGAGACAATCAATCTCTAGATGGGAGTTCGTTTCTCTTCACACTTTCTTTCATCTAGCCAAAACCTTCATTATGTCTCCCTGATGATCGTTCCCTTCCATTTCATTCTCTGTCAGGTATAAAGGCAGCTTGCAGTGTCCTCCTAGCTTGTGGTCACTACTCGTGCTCCTGTAATTTACACGCGACAAATACAGTCTTAGGCTCCTCTCTCTCCAGAAAAAAAAAAACGGGTGGGGGGGGGGGGGGAAGAAAGGGGGTGGGGGGAAAAAAAGGTAATTTTACTATAAATGGGGGGGGGGAAAACACTTTCTCTATCAATTCCAAACAGCATATTTAGACCCTAACAAATAGAAAAATTAAAATGTCAAGTTAATGGCAAGTCAAATAGGTAGTCCCCATTGGTAGAGTAAACAGGCTTCTCCTCCATTATTGGGTAGCTAGAACAGAGCTACCCGCAGTAACTAGCCAGGTAGCTTTGGGGTCTGCCCTCCGTAGTAATTAGGCCCAGTTAGCTTAGGCTAGACCCCAGTAAGTAGCCAGTAGCTAGGCTGCCCTCAGTATTAGCAGCTAGGGCAGTGCAGTAAGGGTAGCCACTGGCTTGGGACATAATGTATCGGGCTAGAGCAGGGCCATGATTATATCAGCCATGGCAGGCGCAGAATATAGGCAAGCAGGACCACTATGATAGGCCAGTCAGGGCGCTAGAGCACATATACGGCCATGGATCAAAGGACCACTTCTATAGGTAGAGGCAGGGCCAGTATATTAGGCAGCAGGGCAGGTATAAAAGATACAGCATGGGCCAGTATGTATATGGCAGACGAGGCAGATTAATATTAGGCAGACAGAGCGCACTTATAGGTAGGCAAGGTGGCAGTATAATAGGTCTGCGCACGGGCAGTAATAGTAGCCAGTGCAGGGCCATTATATGGGCAGGCCAGGGCTTGATATATAGATAGAGTCGAGGGCAGTATAGTAGTAGGGCAGGTCAAGGGCATTATATATACAACAAGTAGGGCCAGTATATAGGTATGCAGGCAGGAGCAGTATTAGTGCAGTATATAGGGTATGCAGGAGAGGGCAGTATAAGTAGGACTCAGGCAGGTGGGACCCGGGGGCCCCGCCATGGCAGGCTATATAGCCAGGCAGGGCAGTATGCCGGCGGTGGGGCTAGTATAGTAGACCAGGCAGACAGCAGTATGGGGAGCATATCATAGGCCAGGCAGCAACGTATGGGGGATCAGTATAGAGCAGGCTCATGGGCAGTATGGGGCGTTAGTTATATGATGGGCCAGCGTCAGGGCAGCATGGGAGGCGAGTATATAGCAGGAAGGGACAATCATATAGCATAGGCAGGGCAGTAATGGATCATATATAGTCCATCAGTGCAGTATGGGGCAGTATAATAGGGGCCTAGCAGGGGCAATGTATTGGGAGCGATGTATTATAAGCCATAATGGCATGGGCTTTATATTAGCTCAGGCAGGGCAGTATGGGCAGTATATAGGGTAATGCAGGACAAGTATATAGGGTATTTGGCAAGTCCGTATGGGCACGATATAGGTTCATGCTAGGGGCAATGCTATGGGGCAGTATATAGGGCGCTAGGCAGGTAGTAGGGGCAGTATATAGGACATAGCAGGGCCAGTATATACGTATGCAGCGCTAGTATGGGGACAGAGTAATATAGGTATGCAGGCAGTATGGGGCAGTATTATAGCCATGCAGGGCACGTGGGAGGCATGATATTAAATAGTATGATGGGCAGTATGGGCAGTATATAGGTACTGGCAGGTCAGTATATAAGGTATGCAGGGCAGTATGGGGCAGTATATAGTCCGACGGCAAGGGCTAGTATGGAGCAGTATATAGGTAATGGCAGGGCAGTATGGGCAGTATATAGCATTCAGGTCAGGGCATAGTATGGCGCCAGATATATAGCTCAGGGTAGGGTAGTTATGGCAGTATAGGTTCAGGCCAAGGCAAGAGCTTCGGTTATGGGGCTAGTATTATAGTATGGCTAGGGTAGCTATGGGGCAGTATTATAGGTACTGCAGACCTGGGCTAAGTAGGGTTTAAAGAAAAGTAATCAAAAACCATAACTCACCATGAAGTCTCTGCCTCATATTCTCCTCTTCTCCTCCATTCCGTAACGGTACAACGTCACATCCCAGGTGCTGGGCCCGCGGAGCAAGCACGCGGATGACGGTCATCACATCGCACATGAGCTGCACTGCCTCGCGGCTATCTGGGAGCTGAAGCAGATGATCGACATAGCCTCCCCGTCTGTTCAGCCTCGGCTGACTGCCTGCACCAGCGCAGTGAGGCCGGCGGCCGGAAGTGATGGCTGCATGGACTTGGGTCGGATGACGCACGGCTGTGGCAGACGAGGGAGGCCTATCGCGGCCCCTGCATAACAGGGTCTGGTCGCAGATGCGACCATTGCGGGCTAGCCTGTGCAAGCAGCGCGCCACTCGGGGCTCCGCCGGGGGGGAAACACCGCCCTCCTCGCGTGCGCCTCCGGAGCCAAGGCCCTTGCGCGCCGACTCCCAGCGGGCCCATCTCGGGCAAATGCCCGGTTTGCCCCATGGACATGTCCGGGGGGTGCGGGCGGGGGGGGGGGGGGGGGCGGACGGGCGGGGCTTGGTGGGGGGGGGGGGGTGGGGGCGGGGGGCGGTGCCTGCTGGCAGATACAACAAGTTAATAGATTGACAGGTGCATTCCACACTACTAATGCGTTGCAAAAGAAATGGCACCTGGTGGGCCAAAGAATCCATTACATGCACGCCGGCGATACAAGGTATATTCACACGCATATTGGCGCGCATACTGTCAGTCGACAGCGCATATGCTGAAGAAGGTGACGTCACTTGTCATGGCAGGTACTTCTAGGCAATGTCTACAACTGCATCGGAAAAAAGAAATTCAGCCTCGAAAGCTGCCGTTTTTTTCTGATGCAGGACCGCGGTTTTGTCACGCTTTGTAAAAAAACCGAGGTCACTTCTCGTATTTTTGACGATCCCCAAACAATAGTATTGTATGGGAAGACGACAAGAAAACTAAAAGTGCCGGTGTAGCTACACACATGTGTAATAAATACGCCGAGCGCCCATACGAAAGATGAGGCAGGAGAAAAGACGAGACTGTGGCGAGACTTTCATGCTTGTCTTTTCTATTGCCATCGTATGGGGGCTGCAGGAACGATCAGTATCTGTCTACGTATCTTTAAAAAGAATAAAAGCGGCCTGGAAGATACGGATCATAAAGGCTGTGGCAGATGGAGACATGGCTCAAAACCCATCTGAGACTGCTGGCTCCCATAGACTCTCACTTTCCACTTTTGTCGGGGTAAACATCGGGTAATCGTAGCTCTCAACGAGAGCTATGAATTACCGTATTTGTGGTCCGTCACATTGAGGTGTAATACAGCAGTGCAATTACGCCCGAAATATCGAGACCACACAAATGAATGCACGATGTGAACATACCCTAAATACAGCAATCAAAACATTCTAAAAATAATTTTTAACATAATAGTTTTTTTCATATATATATATTTCTTGACAGTGCCCAATAGTCAGAAGAACCCATGTAATGTCTGTATCAGCCTCTCCATATCACTCAAACATCACATTTTGTTGTCTTTCAGTGGATTTGTGTTTTGTATTGCTACTTCCTTTCAACTTAATTTTTACTTTTCCTGTTGATGAACACGTGCTCTGTCCTGGAGGTGACTTGTTCGGTTCGTATATGCTGCATGTCTACATCAGATACAAGGGAGTCACACCAGTACATCGAAACGGCAGATTACAGCAAAACCAAGACGATCGACAAGGAAAGGAGGACGGAAAGGGAGTAGAAAGACACCTGGAGGATTTCTGTACTGGGACATGCTGTATACTATAGGATTATATAGCTACTAAAAGCACATATAATATTAAATGTCTTACCAATGAAAGTTTATCTCTCAATGTTTGCTGCTTAATCTTTTATTGGCCCATGTCTACCCATTCAAATAAAAAGCTCTTTTATGGGTGATTGCTGAGTAATAATCATGTGTATATAAGATAGTGGGAAGGAGCGATGTATGTTCTGTTCTCTGGCTGAAAACAATAGGATCTTGTGGAACAACATACAAATTCATTCCAACAACTCCCCCTGTTGTCCATGAAATAAAACAGCATAGAATAAGTGTGTCCTACTAAGAACATGAACATAAACAGTTGTGTGGCTCAGTCATTACAGGGCTTCCTTGTTTTTTTTCCACATTTATGTGACAATGCACTTCTCTGTTATCTAGCTATTTAAAGTGCTTCTTACAAAATATATAAATATAGCTCGTATTACAGAGCACTAGACATGCTCTAATTTCCTAATATACTCTGATGTGAAAGGCTGCAGCAGCAACACAACATTTTTTGTTGAGGTTCTTCTACAGAAAAATAATCTACATATCTATCTCATCGACATAAACGGGATATATCACCCAGGGGCACTCTAATAAGCAAAGGAATATGTCCCTTGTGTCCCCTCAAAACTGCTGACAGGGTTAGATAGGTGTAAAGCAGCTTAAAAGGCTTGTCCAGCCAATAAAAATGATTCTTCAGTGGGTTCAGGGTGTGTAAAAAAAAAGTTATACTTACCTACAGGTCCCCCCTGGAGCTAACCAGTGATTCGCTCCTCTTCACTTTCGAGTTCTTGTCCCAAAAAGCTGCATGAGCCTCCCTTGTGTACCAGGGACCTACAGAGCAGCAGCATCTGGAGCCTTTAGATAACTATATCTTATTTTGATTTTTTACCCACCCGCCATCCATTAACAAATCATTGTTAGTTGTTGGATCATCCCTTTAAACTCAACCTGAAAAGTCATGTTGTATGAGTGAGGAAAAAAGGTTTTACACATCATTGCACCATGATATGAAGTGAACTGATTGGTTGTAGTGGTCATGTGGGTATATGGACAAACACAGGCCAGTGGGAGACATCAGAGCAGCTTTATCATTGTCCCCCTTTGGATAATTTATTGTAGATCTTGGAAAACCCATGTAGATACAATATTTACATACATATACAGAAATTTGATAAATCTAATGGAGGTCCATAGGAAATCGAAATTTCGAAGTCCCCTTCTGCAAATTATCTCCTAATTAGTTTTTATTCTTGCCAATTTTATTACACAAAACTAAACACTAACAATAGTCAATATTATTAAACAAAAATGAAATATTTTTGTATCAGACACATGCCACCACACCGTGACTGGAAAACACCTCCACACCGTGACTGGAAAACACCACCACACAGTGACTGGATAAGGCCAGCACACCATGACTGGATAACGCCACCACACCGTGACTGGAAAACACCACCACACAGTGACTGGATAACGCCACCACACCATGACTGGATAACGCCACCACACCATAACTGGATAACACTAGCACACCATGACTGGATAATGCCACCACACAGTGACTAGATAACACTACCACACCATGACTAGATAATGCTACCACACTGTGACTAGATTAAACTACCACACTGTGACTGGATAATGCCACCACACTGTGACTGGATAACACCACCAAAGCATGAATAGATAATGCCACCACACTGTGACTTGATAACATCACCACATTGTGACTGGATAATGCCACCACACTGTAACTGGATAACACCACCACATCGTGACTGTAAAACATCACCACACCGTGACTGTAAAACACCACTACACCATGACTGGATAATGCCACCACACCGTGACAAGATAACACCACCACACCGTGACTGAAAAACACCACCACATTGTGACTGGATAATGCCACCACACTGTAACTGGATAACGCCACCACATCGTGACTGGAAAACATCACCACACTGTGACTGGAAAACACCACCACATTGTGACTGGATAATGCCACCACACTGTGACTGGATAAAGCCACCACATCGTGACCGGAAAACATCACCACACTGTGACTGGATAATACTAACACAGCGTGACTGGACAATACCACAAAACCATGACTGGATAATGCCACCACACCGTGACTAGATAACACCACCACATCGTGACTGGAAAACACCACCACATTGTGACTGGATAATACTAACACACCATAACTGGATAACACTAACACAGCATGACTGGATAATGCCACCACACAGTTGCTAGATAACACTATGACACCGTGACTGGATAATGCTACCACACTGTGACTACATTAAATTACCACACCGTGACTGAATAATGCCACCACACAGTGGCTAGATAACACTACCACACCGTGACTGGATAATGCTACCACACTGTGACTAAATAACACCCCCACACCATGACTAGATAACGCCACTATTTGCCTATTCCAAAAAGACCTTGCAATGATAGTGGGGTGTAAACATAACACTTGAAAACTTAACTTTTAATTTATACACTGAAAACGAGCAAAAAAACCAGAGCCAATACAGTGAAAAAAATGCAAAACACTAGTATAGTAGCTGTAGTTTCAAAATCTGCTGGACACAAAATGAATTGTTATACATATAGTCACAAATACTATGTTCAGCGGAATAGGACACCAAGGAGATCAATGCTCATAAACAAACCTGTAGCAAGATGACTATCCCCTGATGATGCCACATTCAGTTCAGTTCAGGTGCAGGACAAATTAACTTAGCTTCCAAGCTCTCTTCCTATTATTACCACTTATTCCTTATTACCAATTGCAGCATTTAGACACCACTGCTATATATGCCCCAGTGATAGTTTTTCAGATTATCAGTATCCCTTCCCTTACCTTAGAGATTTTAGGGATTGGGTAGTCAGGTTGTTACAGGTTTGTTTAGGAGCATTAAACGCCTTGGTGTTCTATTCAGCTGAATATTGTATTTTTGATTAAATGGATAACAATACATTTTCTGTCCAGCAGGTTTTGAAACTAGAGCTACTATATTAGCGTTTTGCACATTTTTTTCACTGTGGTTTTCATATTTGTAAATTTTCAGGCTTCAGAAATAAAAGACCAGAGTGGTTAATTGGCATACTGGACAGGACTGGCTAAAATCAGTTATCTATCTATGATATCCTGGCCAAAAAAACCTTTGTAAAATACACTTCTGGGTCTTATCTACTCGTCATGTCTAACACCATACGTCTATATGGACCTGGCATCAACAGTTATTCTACAACCTTATCCCTCACTTTGTTTACATGATATAACAGATAAAAGTACAGGAAACTTTTACCTGCACCTATTACAGGATACACCCAAGTCCTTAGCTCCCGCAGTATGGGACACGGTAATCTGATTTGCGGATACATTCACCCGGGCAACAGGGTAGTTTTTCTTGTTCCCATGGATACATTTTACCTCCTCCAGCTTCACTGGACAAGTGTAAGACAGATGGTGGCTATCACCAAGGTGACCAAACACTCCAATTCCAGAAGCCCAGTCACTGCGACACCATTGACCATTACCTGGCCTTACCAGAGTGAGGAACGGCACTACATGCAGAGTAAGCAAATAATGAACAGCGGCTTTCACCACGCCCCCTGCGACGCTCGATCTCCTCGGTGGCAGCTCTGCCGCCGAGGAGATCCCTGGGAGCTGCGCGCAGCGTAAGCAGCGTGATGACGTCATGCTGCTTACACCGCTCAGCAGCTCCCGGAGCTGGACGCGCGGACCGTGGTCAGGTGAGTAATTTTTTGTTATTTTCTAATTAGCTACCGGGGGGATCGACTGGCTACAATGGGGGCATCACTGGCTACAATGGGGCATCACTGGCTACAGGGGGCATCACTGGCTACAGGGGCATCATGGTACTGGGGGCATCACGCGCTACCATGGGGGCATCACTGGCTACAAGGGGGCATCACTGGCTACAGGGGGCATCACTGGCTACAATGGGGCATCACTGGCTACATGGGGCATCACTGGCTACAAGGGGACATCACTGGTTACAGGGGGCATCACTGGCTACAGGGGGACATCACTGGGTACAATGGGGCATCACTGGCTACAATGGGGGGCGTCACTTGCTATAGGGGCATCACTGGCTACAGAGGGGCATCACTGACTACAAGGGGGCATCACTGGCTACAGGGGGCTCACTGGTCAATGGGGCATCACTGGCTACAATGGGGGCATCACTGGCTACAAGGGGGACATCACTGGCTGACAGGGGGCATCACGGCTACAGGGCATCACTGGCTACAAGGGGGCATCACTGGCTACAATGGGGGCATCACTTGCTACAGGGGGCATGTACTGGCTACATGGAGCATCACTGGCTACAATGGGGGCATCACTGGCTACAATGGTGGCATCACTGGCTACAATGGGGGCATAAACTGGCTACAGAGGGGGCATAACTGGCTACAGAGGGGCATAACTGGCTACAGGGGGCATCAATGGCTAAAAGGGGGCATCAATGCTACAGAGCATTACTGGCTACAGGGGTGCATCACTGGCTACAGGGAGCATTACTGGCTACAGTGGGGCATCACTGGCTACAAGGGGGCATAACTGGCTACAGGGGGCATAACTGGCTACAGGGGGACATAACTGGCTACAGGGGGACATCTACTGGCCACAGGGGGGCATCACTGGCTACAGGGGGCATCTACTAGCTACCAGGGGCATCACTGGCTACAGGGGGGCATCACTGGCTACAAGGGGGACATCTACTGGCTACAGGGGGGCATCACTGGCTACAGGGGGGAATCTACTGGCTAAGGGGGGCATCTACTGGCTAGGGGGCATCACTGGCTACAGGGGGGCATCACTGCTCCAGGGGGCATCTAGGCTATAGGGGGGCTACTGGCTACAGGGGGCATCACTGGCTACAGGGGGCATCACTGGCTACAGGGGGCACACTGGCTACAGGGGCATCTACTGGTTACAGGGGCATCTACTGGCTACAGGGGCATCACTGGCTACAGGGGGCATCACCTGGCTACGGAGGCATCACTGGCTATGGAGGCATCACTGGCTACAGGGGCATCATTGGCTACAGGGGGCTACTACGTGGCTACAGGGGGCTACTAAGTGGCTACAGGGGGCATATTACATGGTTACCATATGAGGTGCTATAGATGGGGCATTTGTATAGAGATAGGAATTGGTAGAGAAGTGCTGATAATATTGAGGAGTCTAAGATGTTTGTTTGTAAATTTTACAGTGTGAAGAGACGGGAGTAGTCGTCATGGCGTCTGGGACAGATGGAAAAGAAGAAGAAGAGAAAGAGAACAACTCTTCAGAGACGTCTCCTGTGAGTCACTAGATGTAACTTTACTGTAATCGCTTATATGCCTGCAGAGCCTGTGTACAGCTGGTATCCACCACTGTATGGTCACTGTATGCCGGGAATATTGGTTTTAGTATTAAGGTTTATATTCAGTAATGGTCAGTTTGTATTATCTGGTCACTATATGGTGGTGATATGTGGTCATGGTTTTGTTTTATTATTCGGTCACTGTGTGCTGGTGATATGTGGTCTTTGTGGTCTTGGGATTCTGGTTTTCGTGCAGCAGTGTTATTTGGTAACTGTATGACTATTATTTGGTAGTTTTATATGTAGCACATTGTGGTAAAGCTTTTTGTATATCTTGGTTTATAGTGATGCAATGTGGCGCCATATGTTACGGGGGGGGAGGGAGGGCGACATTTCTTCACCTCGCGCTGAGTGAAATTTAGCCTAGGAACTGCCCTGGGCAGTGCATTGCTATATGCCCAGAGCCGACACCTCCAGCAAACCACAGGGCATGACTGCCTCCATACAGCAGGCTGTGGACCCTCTGGGTATTGGGTACACCACTCAGGAGAAGGTTTAGGCACCTTCTTTGATGGGTCTTTGCCAGCCCAGGAATGCAGTTAAAGGGATTTTGCCACGATGTAATGTTGACGTGGGATCCTCCAAAATGGCTTTTTAATCACTTTTCTAAATATATGTGATTACAAAAATTGCAGTCTGAGAGAGCTACAGCCTTCCTTACATGCCCTTGGTTACTTCAAAGAGTCTATTAGATACGGCCTGACAAGAGCTGGACGGGCTTGCGCAGAGAGAGCTTCTTATCTGATGAGACTGAGCTGCAGAAGTTTTTAAGGCACCGGGTAGCAATATATTTTCTTTTGTATACAGAATAAACTAGTTGTAGAGTGATTAGATACCTGCTTTATCTGATGACAGGGAACATGAAGAAGCTTTCAAGCTGCTGTGTAGAATAGGTGTTCTCTTTTGTATATAGAATCCACAAGTTATAGTTTTTTTATTTCAGTGTAAATGTCACAAGATCCCTTATGCAGCTCTGTGCTCTCCGCTGTGTGTGTCTCTCTCTCTTTCAGCTCTGTGATTTGTTTACATTGCATTAGCATCTTAGCAGATAAGGCTCCTGACAGTGCAGTCTGAGGCTGTCTTGCTGTATTGACAATCCACTGTTGTACTGTTTATTATTTCACTTAAGTTTTGAGACGCTCCCTTGGATTCCTCACTCCTCACTCCCCCTCCCTCTCTTCCCTGCAGCTTCATGACTCAGCGTGATTTGTTGACATTCTGCCTGTACTAACAAGAGAGGGGTAAGAATCTATCTCTCGGCAAATCCCCTTTAAGGTGATCTTCAGCTAAAACCCAGTTTTCCACTGCCTGGTACCTTTCCACAGGGCCCACTGGGTTGTCGGCATTCTGGGGCTCTTCCTGAGCAACCGAGCTTTGCTCGCATCTTGGCAGAGTTTGAATAAACAGGTCCATGACCACTGTTTCGATCAGGTATCAGGCTGCAGCCATTTTTGTAAGAGATAGAGCAAGTCAAGCATCTGTAACCTGTGCAGCTTCTCTTTGCTGTATACCCAGTGTTGCACACATTGCCCTCTGATGGGCTGGTTCCCACCCAGGCGGGTAAGGATTTCAGCTTTACTTTAGTTTACTCTACTCTTTGGCATCTTGCAGGGTTACATCCAAATAGGCCTTTTGCGATTTCCAGGTCTGATAGGGAGCCAGCAATTTCCTCCATCACTCAGGTGACAGTTTTTCTCCCTCCGCTATTCTTTCAAAGATGGCCAAAAAGGCTTCAACATCATCCTGAGTTGACGTTTTGTGACGCACTGATTTCCATGCCTGAGCACTGTCACTTTTTCCAGCAGGAGTTGTGCCATTTGTCCTACCTGTCTCTGTCAGTGCTGCAAAATGGCGAACCAGGAATTGATTAGTCTCATGCTGGGCCTGCATTTCTTCAATGTGGGCTCTCTGCAGCTGGGTGCTGGTTTGCTGCTGTTGGAGAATAGCCTGCACCAACTGTTTATTCAGCTTCTCCATACTGGGAGATACTGTTTGTAATCCTGCCACGGCTTTAACCCAGGACCTACAAAAGTCTTTATACACTTTTCACCATCTGTGGCTCTTCTTGGGGAGCGCAAATGCCTGCATCCTCCACCAATTGTGAGGGTCTAAGCTTCATCACAGATATAATAGACATAGAAATGTCCAAATAAACTGAGTTTATTTAAACAAATTCCAAATGAAAACTGCCCTTTTTTCAGCAGGTGCAAAATTAAGGCATCACAAAAATATGACCTTTTTTCAGGCAAAGGCTTTAACAGAAGACAGGTTGTTTTCATCATACAGTCTTTTAAGGTTACAGCAAGGTTTACTAATGTTTCTCTCTCAGTTATATGGACAAAAACAGGGAACCCTCTAGACACACACTTCAGGCTTGGAGCCACCCCCCAGCTCACCTAAACTTCCTGACTTGTATAAGCCAGGCAATACCTGGCTTGGATACATAGAAGTCATCATCCCACCAAGTTCTTAGACTACGTCAGTAAAAAGCCAGCCCGGATCAACTGCCTGCAAGCAACCATGCTAATATTACAAAGTGTCAACAACCTAAGGTTACTGACAAAGATTACTGGCTTACTTCACGGAGGCCAGGCAGCTCAGTGATACTATTGGCCATCACCAACAGCATCTTGTGCCTTGTCACAATATGTAAGTTATATAGGTTACAATAGGTTATATAGAATATACACTTACATAAGAAGCTAAGTTCATATTTGCCTCTGCCAAAATTACCATCAGATTTGACATTTGGCAAGAATAGCACAGCATGAAGTGCTATTCCTGCTGTGAAAATGTATATGTGTATGTGCATGTGTGTGTTTATACATGTACATAAGGGTTAAGATAAGCTAAGCAACTTTAAAAGGGTAGGAGTGTTTTAAGCACCACGTAGTGGGAAGGCCTGCAGCCAATTCATGTGAAAGACAAGGGAGGGGCTGAAGGTCCTGATAAAAGGAGCATGCCATGTGGGGAGAATTCAGTTCTGAGTTAAGTTGTGTTCAATACTTAAGGATCTTGGTTTGTTTCAGCATCTGGAATCAGCCATCCACTAGCTGGCAGTGAGGTGGAACAAGCTACAGGCACACCACCCGCTTGGAAGCTCACAAAACAGAGAGAGAAGAGAAGTCAAGCAGAAGTAGGTAGACAGGAGAGAAAGAAGTGAGAGGATTAAAGGACAGACAAAGGAATCTGTCCAGAGAGGAAGAGAATGGTAGTTGTCAAAAGAAGGCTTGAGTATCCCAAGAAGTGGCATGTCTATGGCTAGGCTTAGGGCCTAGTAGATGCTGGAAGTGGTGTCCTGGAGCAGGCAGTGTGATGTCGCCCGCTGCAGTCTAAAGAAAGTGTTCAGTGGGAAAAGATGGAGAGATATTATTCTTTCATTTTTAACAGGGGGCCCTGTATAACTACCTACATACTGGAGGAAACAATATCCTGGGGGTCTTGTAAACCTACTAACCTACCTACTGCGGGAAAATATGTAGTGGAGGGTCTTGTATACCTACTTATCGGGAGAAAGTTTATAGTGGGGAGGGGGCCTCTGTGTAGCTGCCTACCTACTGTAGAAAACTATATACTGGGTGGCCTTTTATACCTACCAACAGGGGAAACTATATAGCGAGGGCCTTGTACACCTACGTACCTACTGGAGGCAACTATAAAGTGGAGGCCCTGCATATCTACCTACCTACCTACCGGGGGAAGCTGTATAGTGAGGGACTTTGTATATCTACCTGCCTTGTGGGTGAAACTATATAGCGGGGTTTATACTCCTACACGGTGAAACAATAGTGAGGCCTCATATTTACCTCCGGGAAACTGTATAGTGGGACTTTGTATATTACTGCCTTGGCGAACTATATAGCGGGGGCTTTGTATACCTGCCTACCTACTGGGTGAAACTATATAGTGGAGGCCCTGCATATTTACCTACCTACCTACCGGGGGAAGCTGTATAGTGAGGGACTTTGTATATCTACCTGCCTTGTGGGCGAAACTATATAGCGGGGGCTTTGTATACCTGCCTACCTACTGGGTGAAACTATATAGTGGGGGCCCAGAATACCTACCTACCTACTGGGGGATACTACATAGTGGATGGTTCTATATACCTATCTACTCACCTACTGGGGAACCTATGCACCTACAAATCTAATGGAGGGGACCCTAAATATCAGTCTACTTATTGGGGGCTATGTACCGATCAACCTACTAATATAACTCTATACACCTACCTCCTGAGGGGCCTATGTGACTACCCATCTACTGGGGGAGCCCTATATACCTACCTACTGGGGGGACCTTGTATATCAACTTATCTACTGGGAGACCCTATGTACCTACCTACTAGGGAGCCCTATATATTTACCTACTGAGATAACTCTATATCCATACCTATCTATCTATTGATGGAGTCTATATAGCTACTTAATACCAGAGTATATACCACCCTACCTACTGTGGGGACCTATATACTTAAAGGGGTTGTCTCGCTACAATGATGGGATTATTAATGATCTAAGAGATCTTATACAAACGAGCGGGCTTTTGCATATATGTTCATTACAAATGTTACTACTGATTTTAGCTAGCCCTAGTCAGTATACTACATCAGCTTCCATATCTCTATAGTGCCGACCTGTTGATCCTTACTTACTGGCTGTCAGGTCTGAATGAATCACCTTTGAAGACAGGTTGGAGCAGAGAGCCCCTCCCGCACAGAATGCTTCTGGAGTGGAGGAGGAGGAGGAGGGGGAGGGAGGCTCTGGCGTCGTGTTCCGAGCTGCCTGGATTAACCTGTGTGTCCCTGCTTCCTCCGCTCTCTACACAGATAGATGTGACAGCAGTGACCCTGTCTGTTACTATAATCATGATATGTCTTTGGAACTGTGACTATACTAATACTATACAGATCAGGGGGCATGTGAATACTTTATTTTTCTCCTGTATTAGGGACACATCCTGAGTATAGTAACACTGCCCTTGTTGTGCTGAGATGTGGAGACTTGTAGCTAAGCAGGGGATATAGGAACACATGCATCCCCCTGCTCTATTAGCACACAGCTTCTATTCCTCTCTACACTCATAGATCACCTCTCCTGTAACGACCTAGGCAGGCACACACAGGGTGAACTCTGAGAGCAAACCCCCCCCCCCCCCCCCTGTATAGAAGTTACGTAGCTGCCTGTGGCTGATGGGAGGGGGGAGAGGGAGCAGAACAGACAGACCAAGAAGCACGCCCCTCAGTTCAACTTACCAGGGACACTGACAGGCTGAAAGCTCGTAATGAGACAACTCCTTTAACTATCCACTGAGGAGGCCTACGTATAGCGACCTAATGAGGGACTATACACCTGATCACCTCCTGAGTGGATCTCTATACTACCTCAGGGGGCCTATTTACCTACATTCTGAGGGTACCGATAGACCTACCTACTGCTGGAGGCCTATATACTTATCTACCAACTGAGGGTCCTGTATAACTACCACATAGGGGTCTACCTATCTACCTGCCTAGTCCCAAGAGATAGGTTCAGTGCATTAACATAATTGCTGTACTGCGGCACAGATCTCTGAAGAAGGAGAGAAATGGTGTAGGGAAATGGTGTAGGGAATTGCCAAAGAGGCAATTGCAGTTGAGAAGTAAATGTGAAAAGTGTAATTTTCCACCTGTGAGGACAACTGTTATTGAAGTGAAATCGGCTAATAACCCTGTGAGTAAAGCTTACAAGAGCCCAAGCTGAGAGTTTGTGTTCTTTCTGCTCCGGTGAATGACACCTTCCAGCAATCTCTCATCATTTGGCCTGAAATCCATGCACATGCAGGTATCACTACCCATGTGTATCTACTTGCCTGGAACCTGCAACTCACCATGTACCTCTTCATATGTATCTTACAAATAGAACCCCAACAGATCCTACTACGCTAATGGGGTTGATTAAGTGCCATCGGGATCTCCTGTATGACCAGTCAATTACAGGAACCATATACTTTATAAGTCATCTACTACAACAGGACATGTAAACTATATATTACAACAGGTGATATAAGATATAGTAATATATAATCATAAAGTATAATGGGTTATATTAGCCAGTTTTATTTTCTGGAAAATATCACTTTCAGCATTCATTTACAAGCTCTGCCATCTTGATTTTCTTAAAGAATAACTAATTCTGGCAGGTTACCAGATTATGTTTGAATTTACTGCTTTGAAATATTATATGAGTGTACAATGTGAAATGTTTATTTTCATGAATGATGATCATCTGGCATTTTACCTAATTGTTCAAATATTTGTTCAGGTATCTTCATATTCTCAGTGCTGTCTGAAGCTGTCAGCCTCATAGCTAATCCAATGCCTTTAACTACTGAGATTTGAGAAACTCTAGACATGTCTGCCTTTAAATTACTAAGCAATGAATTTGTGTGCTTTTATATTGGGAATTTCAGTCTAGACAAAAAGACCTGTTAACAGCTGAAAAGAGATTTTTTTTTATTCATCTTAACCCTCTCTTGGTGGAAATTTACATTGCCTTGTTTAAAATGGCATCGACTTTTGGAATACATAATTGCCATACTATCTTTTATCCATTTGAATCACGCCAGACTGATAATTACTGGTGTCTCACTTAAGTCATTCTTGCTGCTCTGAATCACACAGGAGATACTTGGAGACTCGATGTTACATTTGAAGGAGGGAGTAAACAAGACAAAACACTAACCAATGTTGAAAATTCTATGCAGTACTGGAGCCAAGTTTGTCAGTGTAGAATATGTATGCATGTATCCCCATGCTTTGTGCATATACACATATAGCAGCATACATTTTTCAAGGGTAGTGTTGCTCAAATAGGCGTTTCCCTTATCTTATGGCAACTGAAAGTACTTCAGACTTGAAGTGGCATCTCTGCAAAATAGTAAAGTAACCTGCAAAAAGCAGTAAAAGAAGCCTAACCCCAATTCCCCAACTGAGATTTAGGGTTGATTTTTTGGATGAGAGTGGTGTTGTTATGTACTCCTGGGCAGTGTTCGGGAGTATTTAAAATACAAGTAATTAAAATAGTATTTAAAATACTTGTCAGGTATTTGTATTTTGTAATCAAAATCCTTTTTTTATTCAGTATTTTGTATTTGTAATTAAAATACTTTTAGGAAGAATTTTAAGTATTTTAATTACTTTCTAAATTCAAAACAAATGTTGTAATTTAAATAACCCACCTCACCGCACTTAAAAAAAATAACAGCGCCAGTCACGTCATCACTCTCGTTTCTCGTATCTCGTGCGAGGTGCGACGAGAGGAGGGAAAATTCCAGCACGTTCCAGCAATGCAAGTCCGCCTTGTAGTGAAGTGTGATTTATTTTTAGTTTTTAATCATCCCGATCACGTAATCCATTCCGTAAAATTACCGTATATACTCGACCCGGATATAAGCCGAGGCCCCTAATTTTACCACAAAAAACTGGGAAAGCGTATTGTCTCGAGTATAAGCCGAGGGGGGGAAATCCACCATTGCAGATAAAAAGTCTGGTCATTGCAGCTTAGTAACTCCATGTCCCTCATAGTAATAGCAGTTAACCCCATCATGTCCCTCACATTAACCCCCTGTGTGCTTCAAATAAGAGTTACTGATATGTGAGGGACATGAGGTAATAATTAGGTGATTAAGGTCCTTCATTAGTACCCCCATGTGTCTCACATATTAGTAACCTTTATATAGGGCACACAGGGTTTAATATGAGGGACATGATGGGGTTAACTGCTATTAATGTGAAGCACATGGAGTTACTGAAACTAAATTGATATCCCCAAATGCCTGACATTAATAGGCATAGTAACTAAAGGAAGGTACCTGTATGTTTCTCTTCACTGTAGCATCCTCTCCTCCATGTGACAGACATCTTCTATAGGAGTCGGATACAATGAATCCTGGCCACTGACATATCTGCAGGGTAGATGCTAATCCTAGTGGGCTAAGGGACCTCTGATCCATTTTTTGTTTGTATTAAATTTTTTGTTTACATTTTTCAAGTATTTTAGTATTTGGAAAATACTTTTGAAGTAGTATTTAGTATTTGTATTTAAAATACTTCAGGATAAAGTATTTAGTATTTGTATTTAAAATACTTCAGTCATAAGTATTTTGTATTTTGTATTTAAAATACTTTCCCAAAGTATTTTCCCGAACACTGCTCCTGGGGTGACATGTATGTGCGGTGCTGTGCCAGAAGTCTGGTGTCTTCTCAGCCCGAAAACTGCCGCAGCCCTGTTCGCTGTATTTTTAATTAGGCGCACTCCAGTATTAGGCGCATTACAAAGCGCCCGCCTGAGATCGGGGGCGTACTGGAAGCGTGTCACACTTCAACCGTGTACGATTCTACATATTTATGACTTTTGAACAGCAAATCCAGATGCATTACTGCTGGAGAAGGTAGAGCACTTTAGAAGTGGTTTACCTGAGCCTGAAGTGTCACTTAGTAGCTAGAAAGCGCTAAATCTATAAGCAGCAGTCAAACAGGTTCATAGATTCAGGTGCATCTTACACTACAAATTCCTACAGAAAAAAATGCTGCCAAAATACATACATGTCCCCCCTGTTGTCCAAGGGTGCCAACTCCTATGGGTTTTCCTTTGGTAAAGAAGAGGGTTTTATCTTAACCAGTCCCTAGAAGAAGATGGTGCAGCCAGTTACGCACACAAAAGCTGTTGGAATGTCACATAGGTTATGCCCCCCTTGCTGAGGACAGCACAAGCTAGTGACAAACCTGCTGTTTCCAGCGCTGTGTCCCTTATTCTGTAAAATTCTGTCGTTTTTGAGTATTTAGTGCTCAAATATGCAGTTTTCAGTCAGAAGAAAGTCAAACAAAGATTCATTTTTTTCATACCCCGCCCACCTGAGGCTAGCCCTGCCCACCTCAACTGATAAACCTATTACTTTGAAGAGGTAGAAACATGTGAATAACTGACAGGTGGGCGGGGCTAGCCTTTGATGGGCGAGGCTAACACCTGCTCATGAATAAGATTTGAGCATTAAATGCTCTAAAACTACAACATCTTACAGAATAAGGGACACAGCGCTGGAAACAGCATGACTGATACTAGCTTGTGCTGTCCTCAGCAAGGGGGGCACAACCTATGTGACAGGTTCTCTTTAAAGAGGTGTTCCGGGACCTATTCATGCTTATTGGTTTTTATAAGTAAAAATAAAAGATAGACCTCATCCCTCCCAGACGGTCTCCTTCACTCCCGGCTGCTGGTCCATTCCTGCCAGCTGAAAGCATAGAACGTTCATCTTTCATATAACAGCTGCAGCCAATTACAGGTCAGAGCAGGCACGTGCAGGTGATGTTGTGGCATGTGATTGACTGCAGCTGTTACGTGAACAATGAACATTCTGTGCTTCACCTGGGATGACAAGACAGGCAGCTGGGAGTGAAGAAGACCATCCGGGAGGTAAGTGTGAGGTTTATCTTTTATTTTATTTTTACTCATACTCCGTCAAAGGAACATGAATAAGTCACGGAACACCCCTTTAAGAATGGGGTTCCCCTGGACTATCTTTTTATTTGTTCCAGAACTCACAGCTGTATTATATTAAACTTTGTAGTTCATACTTATTAAAAACTATTTACCTGTCCTGAGGTGCAGAACCAGACACATAGCCCTGTTCTCCCTTCCACCCACCTCCTGTAAACCACCTGAAGTTCATTGATCACATGGCCTCAGTGAACGTTTTGTCATCAGTCAGTGGGCTTTGAAGCCAGGCTCAGCTCAGAAACACTCCTCTGTAGCGGTTATGACCTGAGCAAAGAACGATCTGGCTAAATTCACTCATTCCAGTTTGTAGTTTGCAAGTGAATAGCAGAAACTACATTAGAGTAATTGAGGGGCAGGGAAACTGTTTGTTTATCTGCTGGCAGAACTTACTAACAGTACTGGGAGCAGAGGACAGCAGTTCAGAGCTGGGGGGTTGTGTACTGTTGTGTTAAATATATGACTGTACAAAACTTGCAAACCAAACGGGAATTATAAAAGAGGATTCTGAGTGACTACATAACAATACTACTTAATTTGCCAAAGGCAATCTTAAACTCAGATCACTCTCTATGATTAATTAATGCTTAACTTTATATTGCTATAACTACAATCAACAAAATAAAGTACTATTACAATTGCATAACCAGATCCTCACCTAGACTTAATCATAAAGCCAATGTCTAGAGATACAATAATGATATCTATCTCATCTACAATCAGTGTGTGTCTATATATCTCAAGCTAGAAATTCAGGGTTAATGAACTCCCTTACTAAAATCACAGAGCAACCTTATGACTAGATCATAGGGATAGAAATGGTAAATCAAGTCTCTCAAACAATCTATCTCTAATTCATAGAGATCAGTGGATACATTAACTCCCTCAATATATCAACAATGACTGGCAGTAACCCAGGCTTCAGAAGGGAAATAACATAAAAAAGTGAACTCCCTCTCTGAGAAATGTCTGAGAGTATGTGACCGCAGCTCTGTACAGTTTACACAGTGACTCATGAGTCCTAGCTATCATTATCATGACAGAACTGAGGGGGGATACACACTAATGTCAGCACATAGACAGTGATAACTGTGGAGGGAAGTCCTAGATTTCACTGCATCTGGGACTTGTAGGAAAGAGCTGCTGGAGAATTGTTGACACTCCCACAAACAGAAAGTTTCACTGTAAACAGTGGATCTTATGATAGATGAAAAAGGAGGCAAAAGAAAATAAACACATGAAGGAAGTGGAATATCTTTACTTTTCAATATATATGCTGTTTATGTGTTTTACGAAATCCCCTTTAAGACTGGTAGTTTGATGTGGTTTTACTATGTAACACAATTACATATTAAATTGCACCAATCTCTTTCTGGCCAAGAGCTAGTCTGACTTGCAGTCACTTGGCCTCATCACTTCTCTCTCACTCACTTTTCACATGGGTAGACTCATTCCGCTACCTATTTTCTCACAGCCCTTTTCATGTGCCTCTCTCCAACACAAAGGCCACCTGTTCACTCATGGTGGGAATCTCATGGTACACACTTTACAGTCTTATCCATGACCAAATCAGCAGTCCCCACAGGTTTAGGGTCAGTTATGTCACAGCAGCTCAAAATTCTCTTTCTCTCTGCCATGTCACTTCCACACCTGGCTTGCCATTTCTAATGCTAACAAAACAGCTGTCTTTCCTAGAGGCTACAATTCTCCAGCTATATGACTGACAGCCAAGCACAGCCAACACAGTGGCAGGAAACCACTCACAAAATGATCATACAAACCCACACACAAAAAAAAAAACATTACCTACCAGACTCTCTATACTAACCCTCATAACCAACTGACAGTAGCATGGTGTCGAAGGCTAGAATTTGTTGTTGCCAACCACACAGAAACTACATATGTATAATAAGTACAGTTCACACAGAATAAACAACACCGGCATCTCCTGCAATATGAGGCAACATAATCCAATACACTATTCAGCCCGGCAAGAATGGTGTAGAAAGAGGGCATCACAAAGTCGTCCATAAGGTCTACACAGTTCATTTTCCTCTATCTCAGTTCTCCTTGCAAGTACATAGACAACATTGGGAACCATTTTCTGCATAAACATCTATTCCGAGTCTATGGTGAACTGATGTGCTTGCATACCTCCCAACCGTCCCGATTTGGGTAGGACAATCCCAATTTGTGCCCTGAATCACCAAGACTGCGCTATGCAGTGCACTGTTTGCGCATCCGCGGGACGCGCAAACATTATCCGCAGTCACCGGCCGCCTGGCAGGAGGCTCCCTCCGTCACAGGCGGCCAGTGCAGGGGAACAGGGACGCAGGGGAAGTGTCACAGAGACGCTCTCCCCTGATTTCACTGGCTGCAGGGGGATGGCCCCGCCCCCTCAGTGACACTCATCAGTGCAACTACGGGGGCATAAGCAGCAGCAGGAGGAGAAAGAGGACAGCAGCAGGGAGGTAAGTATCACTCCCTCCCTGACCCACCCAGTCACACACCCGTACCACCCAGACACCCAACTCGGCCCCCCCTTACTCCCTGTCCCCCAACTCAGCCTCCCTCCCTTCCTGACACCCAGCTCTGCCCCACTCCCTCCCTGAAACCCAACTCGGCCCCCCTCCTTCCCTGAAACCCAACTCGGCCTCCCCTTCCTCCTTGACACCCAACTCGGCCCCCCTCCCTCCCTGTCCCCCAACTCTGCTCCCCCTCTCCACTCCCTGACCCCCAACTCAGCCCCCCTTCCTCCCTGTCCCCAAACTCCGCTCCCCCCACCCGCCGTGAAACCCAACTCGGCCCTCCACCCTCCCTGTCCCCCAACTCGGCCTCCCTCCCTGCCTGACACCCAACTCGGCCCCCCTTCCTCCCTGTCTTGGTGTCAGCTAGCTGTGTTTCTTGTCACCCCAAGGCTGAAAACTAAAACCCCGTAAACACATTACCCCATATCCAAACAACCAGGGTACTGGAAAGCGCCGGTAACCATCAGAAGCGGACCCTCTAATTTGGAGCAGCTACAACCTGGTATTTTTAGAATGGGAAGGGACCAGTATCGATGGTTTTCCCCCTTTTCTGATAGTATCCACGCTCCCCTGCGGTTTTCCTTGGGCTGGTTATGGAAAAGGGGGGGGCCCCCAGTCTTTTTTTTTTGAAAATGTATTTCTTTAATGAAAATTGCAATGGGCATCCATGTAATGTTACAGAGGTGCCCACTTTAGGATTTCAATAAATAAATGTTTTTTTGGAAAAAGTAAACGACTTTTTGGTCCCCTCCATTTTCAAAAACCCAGCCAAGGAAAAAAGACATTGAATCAAAGTTCCTTCGATAGGGTCCTTCCTTCAAAGTACCGCCTAGCCACCCCAAAAGAAACCCCTCCATTAGTTTTTCCCCACTTTGATGGTTACCCAGCTCTTTTCGGTACCTTGGTGCTTTTGGGTATTGGGTCAAGTGACACGGGGTTAGTGTCGGCCTTGGGGTGACAAAAAAACTGCTGCAAGCTGACACCAAGCCCAAGTGTTATTAATTTGGAAATTTCAGACACATCCTTACTACATGGGAAATTTTATTGGAAAAAAAATAAAAAAACAAAAAAAAAAAAACTATTTTTTAAATAAACTCCCTGACACCAGTCCTCGCTGACCATTCTAATTTAGAAATGTTTCACCTGTTGGCGCAGTATAACAATCAATATATTCGAAAACCCTCCCCCGCAAAACCCGAAGGTCACGGGTGTGGTGATTATCGGGGGTGCAGGGGATGGAGAAAGGCCAGGGGTTACACAATCTCCGAGGGTCTTCGGTCTCCCCCCAGGAGATGTGCCTGTAAGCTGTGGCCTTTCCCTCATCTCTCCCCCTGTGGGTATGCAAACAAAAATCGCCCTACCAACACGAAACCCCCCTGCCCATGTGGGTTAATTCTGCAGGGACGAGGTGGGAATTGTCAGGCGGGGTCTGGAAGGAAAAGGGAAAAGGGACGACTGCAACGGGAAAAAAAAAAGTCATTGTGAGTCAAAAATTTTGTTTTACTTAATCATTATATGCTGCGACCCTGGTAAAAATTGGTATTACCCCATTGGTCATGTTGTCGGTTATTAGTAGTGTGAAATTGGTTTATTTTCAGGGTCAGTTGGTGTATTGTTCAGTCCTATGGGGTGGGATATGTGGTATGGTGTTGGGGGTTTATTCAATCACTTTGTGGTGGTGATTGTGTACGTGTGGTGGTTTATTCAGCATAATGGTGGTAATATGGGGTCAGGGTGTTGTGGTTTATTCAGACTATTGGTGGTTTTTCGTGGCATGGTGTGGTGGTATTTATTCAGTCCTTGTGGTTGTGATTGAGGTATTATTGTCACTATGTGGTGGTGATGTTGTCTTGGTGTGGTGGTTATTTGTTTTGTTGTGGTTCTTTGATAATTTATTTTTTGGTTTGGGGTAGTAACGATGGGGTATTTGTTTTTTAATAGCAGTTCTGTGGTCATGTACGACCTTATTAGAGATCATCCACGAAATTGTCTTAAGCTTTTTGTATGACTTTTGTAATACAATACTTACTTTATATAAATCATTTTATAACCCAGTAAGCAGTTTGTGTTGGCTGGTTTTCTGGGGGGGCGGGAAGTTTTTGTTTGGTGGGGTGTGGTTAGAGCTGCCCGGGTGTATGTTATTTGTTTGGGTGTGGCAGAAGGTAGTCAGATGTAGCCTTTGTTTGGGCTGGTTAGGGCGGGGCAAATTTTTTCCCCTTTTTTTGAAACCCTTAAAAGTTGGGGGTAGTGTTTATGTGGACATCGTCCTCTTAATTTATGGAACCTCCATACATTTATTGGAGGTTGGAGTCTTAAAATCAACTCATATGAAGAGTATTGTTAATGGAAATGTTCAAAGCATGACAGGGGGCCTATTAAAATGGATCCATATTCGCAGTGTTAGCAGGTTACAGTACCCTGGGGCTCTCCAATGTTCTAGCTAATAGGGGTGCTCTCATGTATGCTACACCCTTTTATGAATTCCACATATGCCAGTAAGGCATATTATGAAGAATTATCTAGAGCTACAATCACCTTCAATCCCTTACCGACATTGGTATACCTTTCTTCCGGCCGGGAAAGGTTTTCCCTGCTACTGATTATGGCCCATCCTAAACTTAGGGCCTCAAAAGCTGAAGTCCCAAAAATCGGAGCATTGAACCGTGTTAAAAAGGGGCCCCATGCTTCCTTTGCCCTGACCGGAGCTAATTGGGTGAGCGATTAACCCCATAGCTGCTGACAGAGCTCCCTCTGTCTGCATTGCCCCCAAAATGATTGCTTTTAAATAACAAATGCTTCTGTATTGCCTGTGAAGTCTCTATGCCTGGCCAAGCCCAGGGGAATTGGCCAGGCACAGTGATTGACATAAAAAATTATAGATATGCCCCCTTTGGTGACAAGTGAAAAAAAAATTAAAAAGTGAAAAAAAAAGTAAAGCACCAACACAAAAAAAAATAAAAACACATTCACTGCCCTTTCCACTTTACAAATGCTAATTGGCCGAAAAGAGATAAAAAATAAAGTACACATATTTAGTATCTGTCATATTATTTAACCGACATGATGAACACCATTAAAAAGTCACAGCATTGTTTTTTCATTTATCCTACAACAAATAAAATGGAATAAAAAGTCATATAAACATCAAATGAAAACGTCACTTCGTCCCACAAAAAAAAAGCCCTTAAACAGCTATGTATAGAAAAAATATAAAAGTTATGTCTATCAGAATACAGCGATGCATAAATATTGTTACACAATAAAACATAATTTCTTAAAGTGCTGCAAAATGAAAAGCTATATAAAGTTGGTATTGCCGTAATCGTATCGGCCCATGTAGTAAAAATGAAATGTCACGTATATTTCACGGTAAGTATTGTTAATAAAAAACACAACTAGGTTTGCAGTATTTTCTTCACCCTGCCTTCAAAAAAGGGTTTTTAAAAGCGAACAAAAAGTCTTGTCCTTCCCTAATATGGTGTCAATACAAACTTCAACTCATCCCACAAAAAACAAGCCCCGCACACAGAAAAATCATTATGGCTCTCAGACTAGGGCGATACAAAAAGGTGTAGTAAAAGAGTTTTTATTGTGTAAAAGCAGTAAAGCATTACAAAAGATATGTAAATTTGGTATTACTGCAATCATATCAATGTGTATAAAAGTTTGCGTCATTTAATGCACAGGACTGCTGTAAAGAATAAAAATAAAAAAACACTGCCAGAATTGCTGTATTTTGTTTACAAAACCTCCCAAAAACCTTGATGAAAAGCGATCAAAGCGTTATATGGACACCAAAATGGCACCAATGAAAACAGCTACTCATTCCACAAAAAATAAGCTGTTATTCAGCCTTATATAGAGAAAAATAAAAAAGTTATGGCTGTCAGACTACGATGACATAAGAACGCAATTTTGCATAAAAGTAATAAAACATGCAACGAAATGCACAAAATACTCGTAGATAAGATCCATGAGGGGCGTTGAATCCAAGATGGGGTGACTCCTTGAAGGTTTCAAAATCCAAATAATACCACCTCCCTTGTTCGACATTGTAAGACATTGCGCAATAAATATTGGGACACTTTTTTCCAGGATTTCTTGTGAAAATTAAACATTTTCACAGCCTAACTCTAAAAACATTTGTGAAACACAGGTGGGGTCAATATACTCAATACACCCCTGAATAAATTCCTTAAGATTTAGCACCTTAGGGTGTCTGCAAACTGTTATCATCTACCATGTTACAGCCAATAATGGATAAAAATTAAAAATCTGCAAAAAAGTGAAATTTCACCCCCACCTTGCTTTAATTTCTGTAAAACACCTTTAGGGTTAGTAAATTTCCTAAATGTTGTTTTGAATACTTTAAGGGGTGTAGTTTCTTAAATGGAGTCATTTATGGGGGTATCTAACATATAGGCCCCTCAAAGCCATGTCAGAAAAAAAATATATGTTGCAAGTTTTCTTGGAAATGTGAAAAATTACTACTAAATTTAAATGTCCCCCAATGTCGTAAAAACAGACCTTTAAAAAATTATGCTATCCAGAGATATGGTAGATGCTAGTTATAAACTATTTTGTGTGGTATAATTATCTGTCTTCTAAGCAGAAATTTCTGAACTTTGAAAATGGATAATTTTTCTAAATTTTCATGGCATTTTGATTTTTGTCACAAATAAACAAGGATTGTATGGATCAAAATTTCTTACTAATTTAAAGCACAATGTGTCACAAGAAAACAGTCTCTGAATCTTATGGATAGGTAAAAGTATCAAAAAGTTATTCCCACATAAAAAATTACACATGTGACATGGGGCTCTATCAGGAAGGTGAAAACTACCTGGGGGTAAGGGGTTAAACAAAATGCTGCACCCAGAAACTAGATGTGAACAGAATTCTAAGAATTTTGCTGATTTTTTTTTTTTTTTTTAATTTTCCACATCACTTTCTATAAAAAGAATCTGAAATCCTGAATCACTCTGGACACTAAGGGTGACATGTATGACCCACTTGCTATATTTTTAAAGAGCCGCACTCCAATATCAGGCGCATTACAGAGTCCCCGTGGCACTTTGTAATGCGCCGGAGATTGGGGGGCGTTCTGGAGGCGTGTCACACCACAATCAAACGAAGCTACACATTTATAGCTTGAGTACGACAAATACAGGCGATTACTGCTGGAACGGGTAAAGCCCTTTAAAAGTGGTTTACCTGAGCCTTAATTGCCATTTTAGTGCTAGAATGCGCCTGATTTATGACATGCAGTAGACCGGGTTCATAGATTCAGGCGCATTCTACACTATTGTGTGCACAAAAAATGGCACCTGGGAGCCAAAAATCATACATGTCGCCCTAAGGGTATGTTCAGACAGCGTACTTACATTATCCCCTGGCACGTAATGTCCCATGTCACTTCTCTCTCCCGGCGTGTAATACGCATCAGAGAAAATGTCTCCCAAAACGTAGGGTTCACCTATAGGAAGCGGAAGTTACGCCAATGCAAGAGTAATGTAAAGCCCGGAGCAATAAGGCACCTGGGAGCACAGCTAAAAGGTCTTTTAAATTGCCTAAAATTGCTAACTCTAATCCTATCCCTAATTTTGGGTTAGAATTGATTTTTTTGTCAATTTTTGCTAAAATTCTATTTACTTAGACTTAGGTCGAGTCTGACATTGAACTGAAGCCAAAGCACAACACTGTGCAGAGTCCTTATTTCAGTCTACAAATGTTGGGCACAGTGCAATACACGGTAATACTTGGAACCAGATACAAAACAATACTGTCTGTGATACGATGCCACAATCTTTTGGGTCAGTTTGTTACTAAAAAAACAAGTGATTGATGTGTCCCTATTCTACATAAGGTTTTCTGCCACAGTTACCATATACAGACCTTTAATTCTAATGTAAGGTTGATTTACCGTAAAAGTATTATTCTGTCCACAACAGTGGAAGTAAAATGTGATTAAATATTGAGTATTTATTTTATGGATTTATGCACAGCACTGCTCAGGCAAGGAACAAATAAAACAATTATGAAGATTGAGTAATAGCAAAAGTTGAACCTAATCTGGATGCATTACTGGTTATTATGCACACAAATTATAAAATGAAATGTGATCTATACTTCTAGCAGCACAGAGCAAGCATTTGAGGCTCTAGAAAATAAATAAGGTGAAAAGGAAGTTACAAAATTAGTGTTGTAAGGAATGATAGGCTGTAAACGGTTGGAAGGCAGAGATAAATGACTATGCAGTAATCTTCCTGCTGGCAGCATGACGGAATGTATAAGACATGATGCTTTACCATCTCTGTGGCTTTAGAAATACACTATATAAAACAGGTACATGGGTACGTTGCACATTGAACATTTTCTATCGTTCGTGTTTGAGGTAGCAGAACCAGTTCACTATTCTATTACGATCAGTTAAACTTACAAGTTCATTTTTCTCTGTCAATGATAGAAAATCTGTCCGCATGTTTTGCAGGTGAAGAGACACCTCAGAAACACTGTTGCCTATAGGCACAATCCAACTGTGTCTAATGACACATCCAGCCTTGTGTATATCAAAGGTACCGTGGATTATATATTCAGAAACTGATCATCCGATTGCACTCCATGTTTTACAATTCATTACACCAGAGCTGTATTTATAAGTGACAGTGTGGTAGGTGCTGGAAACACACCGCAGCATCCTGATCTGTGCATGTTTGTCAGCTATATCCATTCATTAGAGCATGCTAAGGGTAATTTCACACTAATAAACTTCTGCTAGCGGGTATCCAGGTGTATTCTGCTGCGTAGCCACCACGTGTACCTAGCTGATGATAGAATAAAGAAAAAAAAGTTGTAACTAGAATACATAGGGTCCTATAGCAAAATGTAATGGGCCCCCATCCACTGAGAGACAGGAATCGGAAATAATACTGACTGTAGTACAATGCCGCAATCATATTAAAAATAAATGCTTTTATTCTTCATTAGGTTTTCTATCACAGTTACCATATATAAACTTATAATTCCAATGTAATAAAGGTTGATTTACCATATAAGTATTATTCTGTCCACCACAGTCGAAGTAAAACATGATTAAATATTGAGTGTTTATTTTATGGATTTATACACAGCACCAGAAGCAGCAATAATTAAAGGTATAAATAGCAGTGGAAGAACATATAGTAGAAAGCCAGCCTCAAACAACCAATTTTAAAGAATAACATGCATGGATGTACAGTCCCAAGCCACACCGTCACATGTATAAGAGAAATAGAATATCCAGCACGTATTCAGTGGTCAATAAAAATATATGTCAAAATTTATTAGATTAAGATTAAAAAACTTCCAAAACAAAGCACTCACCAGTATGACAGACAAGTGGTCAATCAAAAATGGGCATGATAGAGCTGAATGTGCGCTGACGCGTTTCGGGCTTAACGAACTTAGCCCTTACTCATAGCGATGAGTGGTTGAGTGGTTAGTGAAGGCTGGAGTACAAGTACCAAATGCTGATATTTTGTATATGATGGAAGTATATTGAAGCATGGAAAAAGCCAGAAAAGCAAGAGTCTGGATTTTTTGTGTGGACTGTCTTGCACCTTACTGGGCCCCCTCAACAAGCGGGACTTATAGCTGTTGCTATGGCTGCTACCACTATAGTTATGCCCATCAACATAGTCAACTTGTGACTACATTTGCTCTATTTTCAACCATACACAATTTCTTTCTGGACAGAACAGTGTATACCACCACACTATTCTGCTCAACAATGAAATGAGGGACAGCCAAAAACAGTAAAGGCAGTCCCTAGCTGACTATGTTTACTCTATTTTCGACTACGGACATGCGGCATGATTCTAGAAAACAATCCAGAGATCCAAATCCCTTTATAGACATTGAGTTACATGATTAAATGTTGGCTGTTTGCAGTCAACACAAGGGGAGCTTAAAGGGGTTTTGCCAAGAAGTGAGTTCCTTACCTAACAGGCTGATACTCCCCTCTTGAGGCTTGAAAAAGGGGCGTTGTTTTTCTATGTTTAAAAAAACAAGTACCTCCTCTGTGATGTCATCGCTCCACCTCCCATGTACGTTCCTGATAGTCTCTGTACTTGAGCAAACATGTTATTTGGCTAATCCACAGGGGATAACTGTATTGTGCACAAGTTTCTCCCTCTTATCTGCTCAGGAGAGAAGATAAGCTCTCAGCAGGCAGCGTCTTTCATTTGTTTATGAACTGAGCAGGGCTGAGCAGGGAGCGTTTGCATGTTTACTCAGATAATTACATTACAACCAGTGGATTCTCTGTACAAAAGACACAGGATCTTTTATCCCCTGTCCCTTCAAATCTCGTTCATGTTCCCTGCCATCAGATAAGAAGTGCAAAACAATGCAAGCGCGGCCAGATTAGCTCCTGTCAGCTCCTGGGTGTGTCTAATGTAAACTGTCAGGAAACTAAGGGCATGTAAGTCAGGCTTTAGCTCTCAGAGGCTTTACTTTTTTTTAATGACATATATTTAGAAAAGTGATTAAATACCAATTTTGGAGGATCCCACGTCAACATTAGATCATGGCAAAACTCCTTTAAAGGGGTTGTCTCATCAGACTGTTTCACAGAGCCAAAAAACAGCTTTCATTCATGCATCCTGTTTCTTTCTGGTCAGGCTGTGCATGGTTCTATGGCAGTGATTGACATATCAGCACCAAATTCAAAGGTCTGCTAACTACTCAGACATGGCATCAGGAGATGTTTATCTTAAGTCCAGAGAAGCTTTAGAGCATAAGTAAACAAAAGTAATTAAGCTATTTTGTTTGTTGGATCAGATAACACTCAAGCTCTCAAGGTGCTAGCAGTTCTGTGTGTGAACCTGTGTTCCAACCTATCAGATAAGACAAACAGAAGGGGAGAGCATGGCAAGTCAGGTCGGTAACCTGGAGAAACCCGAGTCCACTGAGTGCAGATAAATCACTTTTATCTCCTCAATCTTTGTAGTGAGACAACCACTTTACAGTTGCCAACTTTTAAAAAACGGCCATCAGAGATATTCTCCCAAACTTTTGCATGCACTACACCTTCCATTTTACATGACACACCTTTTTTACACAGAAGCCACACCTTTTTTTGGGAGGAAAGCCGATTAGGTAATGTGGCATCCCCCAGCTTTCCTGGACCTTAGATAGCCTATCCAGCATTCAAGAAAAGTGAATGACCCAATGTCAATTAGCTTTCCTCGAAAGCCAGTCTAGCTGTGTGCACAGCCCCTCTGCCCCATGTAACATCAGGGCACCGTATCCTTAATGGGGTTTTACCACAAAGTAAAAACCTTAGCGCTGGCCTCTCGCAGGTGTCTGTGAGCCAGCCATGTATGTGAATGAGGAGGGCGGCACATGCTGATATCCTCCTCATTCACTTCTATGGCAGCTTCTGAAGATAGTGGAGTGTGACCGCTTGGCTATGTTCAGAAGCTCCCACAGAAGTGAATGAGGAGGATAGCTGCACTCGCCGCCCTCCTCTTTCACATACATGGCCAGCTCGCTGCATGCAGCCAGTGCAGGGATTTTTACTTTGTGGTAAAACCCCATTAAGCTATATTAAAGAGCAGCCGGTAGCAGTTTGGTTGCCGAATAGGGGAAATTTGCTTGGATTTTTGTGGGAGTCTCCCAAACATTCCAGAGAGTTTGAAAGTACAGATTAAATAACATCAAATTTGTATAGATTAAATCATTATGGACATGGCCCAAGATGTGTACTTTTTATTATTTTTTCATAAAAAATTGGGGAATCAAGTTTAATTGGGGAAACAGTTTTTGTGTTTGTGCTTTTATTTATTTTTGTATATCTTTTAACCTTTTTTGGTATTTTTATGGGTTTTTTTTAGTAATTGTCCTACTATGGGACTGCACTATGCTATCACTTTTCACTAATCACTTTTAATGCATAGTAATATATTCATGTACATTACATTGCTTATGTAATATGTCTGTTACAGTCAGTCTAGATTCTGGTTTAGCATTCAAAAGCTGATGAAGTGTTACAGAAGTAACACGAAACGCGTATTCCTTTTTAAAAAATAAATTCATCTGCATAACAAGAACACAGTCCTGCGCAGCTTCTTTTCATTGGAGTTGACTGCAGCAGGAGACATCTCCACTAACCCTTTTTGAATGCTGAACACATTTAACCCCCGACGTTAGGAGGGAAAGTGAATCTCCAACATCTCTGCAGTGGACACCTGATTACTACAACAGTTCCAACAAACTGCTGTAATGTGTATATATAGTGGGTACGGAAAGTATTCAGACTCCCTTTACATTTTTCACTCTTTGTTTCATTGCAGCCATTTGGTAAGATCCAAAAAGTTCATTTTTTTTTTGCTCATTAATGTACACTCTGCACCCCCCCCCCACCCCCACCCATCTTGAAGGGAAAAAAAACAGAAATGTAGATATCTTTGCAAATTTATTAAACAAGAAAAACTGAAATATCACATGGTCATAACTATTCAGACCCTTTGCTGTGACACTCATATTTAACTCACATGCTGTCCATTTCCTTCTGATTCTCCTTGAGTTGGTTCTACTCCTTCTTTGGAGTCCAGCTGTGTTTAATTAAACTGATTGGACCTTTTTAGGAAAGGCACACACCTGTCTATAAAAGACCTCACAGCACATGTCAGAGCACATGAGAATTATGAGGTCTAAGGAACTGTCCAAGGAGCTCAGAGAAAGAACTGTGGCAAGGCACAGATCTTGCCAAAGTTACAAAAGAATTTCTGCAGCACTCAAGGTTCCTAAGAGAACAGTGGCCTCCATAATCCTAAAATGAAAGAAGTTTGGGACCACCACAACTCTTCCTCGACCTGGCTGTCCAGCCACACTAAGCAATTTTGGGAGAAGAGCCTTGGTGAGAGAGGTAAAGAAGAACCCCAAGATCACTGTGGCTGAGCTCCAGAGATGCTTTAGGGAGATGAGAGAAAGTTCTACTAAGTGAACTATCATTGCAGACCTCCAGCAGTCGGGCCTTTATGGCAGAGTGTGCCGATGGAAGCCTCTCTTCAGTGTAAGACACATGAAAGCCTGCATAGTTTGCAAAAAAAACACTTGAAGGACTCCCAGACTATGAGAAATAAGATTCTCTGGTCTGATGAGACAAAGATTTAACTTTTTGGTGTTAATTGTAAACGGTATGTGTGGTGAAAACCAGGCACTGCTCATCACCTGCCCAATACAATCCTAACAGTGAAACATGGTGGTGGCAGCATCATGCTATGGGGTGTTTTTCAGCTGCAGGGACAGGACGACTGGTTGCAATTGAAGGAAAGATGAATGCAGCCACGTACAAAGATATCCTGGATGCAAACCTCTTCCAGAGTGCTCTGGACCTCAGATTGGGCCGAAGGTTCTTCTTCCAGAAGACAATGACCCTAAGCACACAGCTAAAATAACAAAGCATTGGCTTCAGAACAACTCTGTGACTACTGGGATTCTTAACATTTGGCACCCTACATGCAAGGATGTGCACTGCTGATCTATTAATAGTCTATGGTACTGATGAAAATAGCTGAGTACAGAGTTCAGCTCAATATAAAAAGCCCCATAGACTTTTGTGGAAGCGTTTTTTACTGGTTTTCAAGCATCAACTAACCATTCCATTACCATTACCAGACCCCCAGTCTCTATGTGCTCTCTGTGTTGTCTAATTTCCGGTCAGATGTCACCTTGTCACTCCTTGTGTGTCCACACTTCTGGCTGACATCATGTCATTGCTCCAGGTACAGCGTCACTTCCAGTCGACGTTACTAAGAATAGTAATACAGACCAGAAGTAGCACGGCATCTGCACCAACGACATGACGTCAGACCAGTAGTTAGGCCACAACCAGAGTAATGAGGGAGCTGGGGGAGTTGGGGAATGCTAAATGAATCCTTAAAAGCCATAAAGCCAAGATTAGCGGTATGATTTGGGCCAACCCGTACTGAATCACCAGGATTCAGGTCGAGTCTGGCATTGGCCAAATCTGAAGCACTACACTAATATATAGTAGATATGAGAACTTTACAGTCCACCTTATATAAAAATTTTATGGAACTAATCTAAACCAAAATTTTACAAAATATTACTGTCATTTGAATGTTATATACTGATCATACATACTGTACGGTACAGACTAAATTTAATCTCACAGGTACAGTAACCGTTCCAGCTTTCAGTGTGTTTAGCCTCATTTCCTATATTTTAAGGATACAGAATCATGGTATAATAAGCGAGAATAAAGAATAAATTATAGATTCAGTCAGTTTATATTTAGGAGAATGGAATTTGAATTTCAATGGCTTGCACCATCTGGAGTTTTAATTTGTGTGTACAGCACAAGTTATCTGTCCCATAAGCTTTCCTTATAGTGTTCTACATGTGACAGAAAGCAATGCAGCCCCAGCTGATCTTCAATATAACAGCAAAGGCTGCATAGTAAAAGAATCAGATCTGGCCTGAGTTTCCCCCCACACTCGAGGGTCCTCAAACAAACTTCTCCAGTTTCCTGGAATGTGAACATTTTTTCGTCATGATAGCATGTTCTGCATGTGTGCCTATGTGTCTGAGTGTGTGGATGAGTGTGTAAATAGTGTTTTACAAATGGAAAAATGCTAGCCATGTGGTCCCTCCCCCGGTCAGTCCTGGGAGGATGCCTAGAGCATTAGCTCAGCTGTTCCAACTTTGTGCCTGGTGTCATTCACTTCCATTAGCAAATTCACACTGACACATAGAAAGACATGGAAGCAGAAATGATCTTCGAAAGTCAGCTTCGAAAATCCAGAACAGACAGATCCCACATGATAATCGCAGTGGTTTGTCAAGCATAAAAATACTGTGGCATTGTAAATTATTCAGAACAACAATAGAGGGAAAATGGACAAAGAATTAGGGTAACTGATAAAACAATTACAAACTCTCACATAAATGTCCAATATCTTGGTGCCCAGAATAGGATTACCCCTCTCTGTGCATTGGAGTCGAACAAATTCTATTTCATTCCAAACTCCTTAACCCCCTGAATGCTAAGGATGTTTTAGAAACAGAGTTTCTGGTTTGGCAGATGGTAAAAAGAGAAACATGCTTTAGTCTGGCATATCTCCAGATCCTATTACCCTGCTCATCCGTAACACATGAGATAAGGTCTACGCAAGAGTACCGTCACTACAGTCTGATGTGACCCATGGTACTGAGGACAAAATGTTCTGTTTCTGTCTTTCGTGCTGATTTTCCAATTCTTTTAAAAAGTGTAAAAAAAGAATCTTCAATATCAGGTACTGACAGTTTACGTAGTTCTATGAACTTAAAGGGGTGGGGTGTGGGTGCTTTCTTCCAAAAAAAGCAGGGGCACAACATTGGAGACGTTGTGTATAGCACTGTAGCGCAGCCCCATACAATTCAATAATCAGGAAGAAAGCAGCCATGTTTTCCTTATCCAATACAATCCCCTTAACATAACTCTGGAAGTAGTGTTTTGAAAGGGAGTTCCTGCCTTAAAATCCTGGGAAAAACACTTGATCAAAGATTGGACTGTGGAGCCTTAGATGACTAACTATTGAGACCAAAGCACTTACCTTACATAACAAAGTTCTTCTTCAGTACACAGCATAGACATGGCCCCTTCTCACGAGTTTGCAGGCCCATTATCAGGACAGTGTTTTGCTTCATCTGAGGCTTCAAAATTAACAGAGTAAAGTGGACTGTTATACAGTGAAGGAAATAATTATTTGATCCTTTGCTGATTGTGTAAGTTTGCCCACAAACAAAGACAAATACATGAGCAGTCTATAATTTCAAGGGTAGGTTAATTTTAATATTGAGAGATAGAATATCCAAAATAAAATCCAGAAAATCACATTGTATAAATTATATAAATTTATTTGCATTTTGCAGTGAGAAATAAGTATTTGATCCCTCTGGCAAACAAGACTTAATACTTGGTGGCAAAATCATTGTTGGCAAGCACATCAGTCAGACGGTTTTTGCAGTTGATGATGAGGTTTGCACACATGTCAGGAGGAATTTTGGTCCACTCCTCTTTGTAGATCATCTCTAAATCATTAAGATTTTGAGGCTTTCACTTGGCAACTCGGAGCTTCAACTCCCTCCATAAGTTTTCTATGGGATTAAGTTCTGGAGACTGGCTAGGCCACTCCATGACCTTAATGTGCTTATTTTTTAGCCATTCCTATGTTGCCTTGGCTGGTTGTTTTGGGTCATTGTCTTGCTTGAAGATCCACCCACAACCCATTTTTAATGTCCTGCCGGAGGTAAGGAGGTTGTCACTCAGGATTTTACGGTACATGGCTCCATCCATTCTCTCATTGATGCGGTGAAGTAGTCCTGTGCCCTTAGCAGAGAAACACCCCCAAAACATAATGTTTCCACCTCCATGCTTGACAGTGGGGACACTGTTCTTTCGGTCATAGGGAGCATTTCTCTTCCTCCAAACATGGTGAGTTGAGTAAATGCCAAAGAGCTCAAACTTTGTCTCATCTGCCCTTGAGGTGTGGTGCAGAAATGACAGGCAAGAGATGTGAGGGTTTAACGGCAGTAACATCTGTGGCCTCTTTACTTTCCTTGGCAAGTTGGTATACACAGGGCAGTGGATTGTATTCGAGTTGCAACACCATTCCTCCGGTTGCAGCCACTCTGTAGATCTGTCATGTCAAGGGAGGTGCAGTGCGCCCTAACTGGAACCCAGCCCACTGTCCCTGCCTGCTTGACGTGCTGCCCTAGGCGGCAGACGGCAACTGGGCGACAGTCCCTGCTCTGCCTAAGTGCTGGGGCCGTCAGGAAGTAGAATAGTAAGACAGTCCGGGTCAATACCAAATAAGGAACGACAAAGCCACAAATCAGAACCAGAGGGATAAACGTAAACAAGCCGAGGTCAAGAGCCAAACGGGTGCAAGGTACAAAAACAGGAGACATGCCGAAGTCAGGAGAACAGGCCGGGGTCAGGTACACGGATAAGCAAACACAATAACAAGAATAAGTAACAAAGTAGCCAGGAATATCACAGGCGCTGCACTCAGCCTTCAGGGAGTTTAAATGGGATTCCTGGATACCGCCCCTGTAGCTGATTGGAGTGGCCTCCAGGTCCTCCCATTGGCTGGTGCGACACGTCCCCTTTCAGGAGTGGCTGGCGTTTGCCCACTCACAGGGGCTTCAGCAGCATGAGCATCAGGGTGGGGTTGCGAATCAGCTGCTGCAGCCTGTTGATCCCTGCAGCCTGAGCACAGCCTAGCCCTGACAAGACCAAGGCAGGATAATGTTCCTAAGCGACTCCCGTGCATAGCTACCCCTTTCTTGTTACACTTCCATGCTGCCAGGGAAGAAAAGGTTAAAGCTGTCCTCTGAGCCCAGAGGCAGCACAGCCTGTTTCAAGATAGCATGATGGACCGCTTCTCTGACAGCTGCAGATGATGGGCACCAATACCCTGAAGGTGGATATCAGTGGAGAGAATTACTCCCCAGTGGGGCCAGAAACTAAGTTTACCTGAACTTATATAACCTCCTAATCTACCCCCATCCTTGTGTTGTCATGGTTTTTCCCAACAAAGACTTGAGTCACTACAGCGGGTCACATTTCTGCAAGACAGCATAACTATACACAATTTACAGATATGTGCAAAAGCTACTAGCTGAACACAGGGGTGAAACAGGAATAATTTCTAGAACATTCGTCATACAATTATAGCGGATAACAGTGCAATTATTAATTAACATTGTTAAACATTTTTAACCCTTAGTAGTATACTGTACCACCAACACCTGAATACTATATACTCCCTCACTAAAACATAAGCCGTCCTCGCTGTCTTTGTAGAAAAATTAGGAAATATCTGAAAAACATATAAAGCATTATAGAACATACATATTTCAAAAGTATCATTTATACTTTATGGTTCGGACAATGAAATAGATTATTCCTTATTAGCAATTTGAAGAGACATAAATAATACATAATAAGTGCTATCAAGGCAATAACATAATTCACACTAGAAGTATAGATACATGGGAAAATTCCAAATGTTACATCGAAATTGTCCATTTCTGCACCACACATCAAGGGCACCTCACACAGCACCCACAGCAGGCAGTTATGAGAGAGACCACCTACAGAGTGTGCTCTGGGGGAACAACTACCAACATCATCTTAAAGTGCAGACCCCATCTTCACTGATGCAGGGTGCTAGTGGAGAATAAGAGGTGCGGTTGCTAGAGCGTTACCCGCCATGACCAGAGTACTAGCCTCTACCAGGGCAACCTCTCCTCTGCTCCCCCTGCTGCTCCAGTCTACCACACTTATTACAAAGCCAGGTTTTGATCCATATTACAATTGATAATTGATCCCAGCAGACGGACACTTTGTGACCAATTCATTGTAAAGGGAACCTTCTAACAAGAGAACTTGTATAAAGTGGAGAGCCATTTAAAGGGAACTTTATGCTGTTCTATCTGAGAGTAGTAGCTGTGCTCTGTGATATATAAGTTTATATGATTTGGAGCAGGATTTCTGAATAAAAAAACACAGTAAATTCTGACTGGACTCCTTAAGTGACTGTAGGCGTCCTGATTAAATTCCCCACATACAGTGATTGGCATTTTTGCCTGCATAAGTGTGTTGTGGGAGTTTAAGCTCCCCCACATATATCACAGACACAGTGATGTCCAATATGGCAGTTTTATTTACACACAATCCAAATAAAACAGCTTTTCTTCAGCAGGTACAAAATTAAGGCACAATGTATATATGACTTTTCTTCAGGCAAAAATCTTTCACAGAAAACAGGTTGTTCTCACCATAGAGTCTTTTAAGTTTACAGCAGGGTTCTCCAGCATTTCTATCTCAGTATATGCAGACAACAGAGAAACAGAGAAACCTCCAAACACAGACTTTAGGCTTGAAGCCACACCCAAGCTAAACAATAGGCCAGGCTAAATGAGGTCTGGATACATGGGAGTGGTCATCTACCCAGCTCTTAGGGGTCGTTTACACGGCACAGGACAAATACCGGTCGGTTTATCCAACCGGTCTTTGTAATGTTTTCGTGCCGTGCACACGGCCGGCGGGGGACGGCTTTTCTCCATGGTTAGAGGAGATTAGCCCTCCCCCTTCTTTTTGACTTGTTCATCTTCCGTCTGTAAACCGGTCGGAAGAATGAACGTGTACTTTGCTTTTCGGTCTGAAAAACCGCCGGGCGGAAAATTCATGCAGTGGGGAACGCTGCACGAATTTTCCATTAAGGTCCATGTAAAAGTTCATCAGCCGGTTTGCAGCCATTTTTCAAAACCGAAAACCGGCTGAAAAACAGTACCGTGGGGATAAGCCCTTAGACTACTTCAGTATAAACCAAACCGGCCCGGATCAGCTGTTTGCAAGCAGCTATGCTAATACTAAGGTTACTGACAAAGATTATTATCTTACTTCACTGAGCTTAGGCACCTTGGCGATACATATCGGCCTTCAACTACTGCACCTTGTGCCTTGCCACAGTGTGTCCAGAGCAAACTGTCAATCACTGTATGTGAGTGGGGTCAACATCAACAATAGTTTCAGTTTTACTTTCACAGATTTCCTCTGCTTTTTACTCAGACATTTAGCATCAAATCACATGAACCTGTATATCACAGAGCTCAACTTCTCTCCCTCTGTCACATCCTGCTCTCAGGTAAGGCAGTATAAACCACTTGACATGTTCTCTTTAAACTCTAAAATCCCAAAAGATTGTTAAATGGAAATCAGCAAGGGTTTCTAATGTTCTTGACAGTTATTACAATATGTATTGTTCTACTTAAAGGGGCTGTACAGGTCATAAGAAAATGAAATAATATGTTAGTGCAGGCCAATAAAATAAAAAAAAAACTTATACTCACCTTCCTCTGCTCCTCTGTCTCAGTGCCGGGTCTCTCCAGTCTTATGTTTACCTTCTTTGTCTTCTGGATGGGCACATCACTGCTGTATCTGCTTATTGGCTGCAATGGCCACATGCCACTCACTTACTTCACAGAGGCACATGACACCTGCAGCCAATCAGCGGTCTCACAGTTATATCACATACATAATAGAACGGAGGTAAAATGAAATCTGGAGAGACCCAGCACTGGAACAGATGAGCTCGAGAGTATAAGGTGTTTAATCTTATTGGCCTGCACCAGCATATCATTTTATTTTCCTATAACCTCGACAACCCCTTTTAATGTTTTAAAACCCTAATTAATAAGAGTAAAACGCCACAAGGTTCAAAACAGAGACAATTGATGCCTGTTCTGTTATTTCTCTGTTGACGTCTATGGAAAATACAGAAACATTTCCAGCAAGGCACAATTGGTCACAAATGCCTGGTGTATTTTCTCTGCTTTCTTATAGATCAAATCCGGAAGAGAATGAACTTGATAGCCATTTATCCTTTTCAGTTTATATAACTATGAACAGTTCAAATCGTAAACCCAATTCTTCACATTTTTCTTTCATTTATTCAGGTCCGTACAGTGAGTGAGTAATGTACATTTTTATGAGAAAATCTCTGGGACCAATGCATTTACATGTAATAAATTCACTGACATATGTACAGATTCATAGAAGTCTACAACATATCTCCCATTCCAAAGTTAAAACAAACGCTACCACAAGTGCTAAACCCTGTTAAATAATTAAATCTCTAAAACCCAAATTTGGGGCAGAGCAGGGTTCTTTTTGGGAAAGTCAAAGCAAGGTCAAGGGCAGCAATTCAAGAGGGAGTTGTCCCTTGTTTTTTAAAAACCCCATTTTTAAAATTCGCTTCATCCCAAAGGCCCCCTTTTATAACTGTGATATTGTAAATTATTTACACTGATGCAATTTAGTCAGGTCTTGTGGTCTTTTGGTTTTGAAACACTCAGGGGTTTGTATACAGGAAAAGGAATTCTGCACCCGTTTGTAATAATTGGAATTAGCTGATGTAAACTTCATAAATTTTTGATAATTACTAAAAACAAGGGCCTTGACTCCAATTGCCCTTCAAACCACACATCCAAACCCCTCACACCCACCTGCCGCCCCCACCTGAAAAATATCTCCCGTATCCGTTCTTTCCTTAACTAAAAGCAAAAAAATGCTGTCCATGCCCTCGTTATTCCCCCCAGACTACGAACATCCCTTTTCTGTGGGCCCCCCAGCTGCACCCTCACTCCCCCCCAAACCCCTTCACTTGTGCCCGTCTGATTCACCTTTCCTCCTATCCCCTGCCTCTCCCCGCAATCCCTCACTGGCTTCCCTTGGCCAGCGAAACCCGTTCAAGTTAGAACCTTGACCTACAAGGCTCTCCTAACCTTCCCCCATACTCTTGCTCAATCTCAGATATTCCCTCACGCCCTCGCCCTCACGGACCCTTTTCTTGCTTCCCTTATCGCCCCACACAACCGTTCCAAGCTTCTCCGTGCTTCATCCCCAAATCTGGGCCATGCCCCCCAAACCCAGATCCCCATTCACACTTCAAAGCAAACCCGAAAACCCATTTCTTCAGGATTGCCCAAACCCCAAAAATTAAATCTTCATTCCCACCATAACCTGTTGCCCCCCACCTTTTGCTTTCCCACCTTCCTCAAAACTTTAAGCCCTCCGGGGAAACCTCTCCCTTCTGTACCCTTGTAGTTATAATTTGTCACCTTTGTCTTTTTTGAATTTTTTATGTATAAACCTATTTTACAGCGTCTGGACCCAAGGGCGCTCAAAAAAAAATATAATAATAATAATAAATACCCTTTGGTGATAATATTTTAAAAGGAGGCTTTATAATTTTTAGGAATGCTCCAAACAATTTTGAAATGTAACCCATACGTATAAAGACTTGGTTACTTAAGGACATTCCAAACTGGATGTTTTCCCCCCCCCTTTTGGGTTTCCCCCTTCTATAAAGGTGGGCGGGGGCTACGCAATGAGGAAATTTAGCTCTGCTAACTCCTATTCCTAGCTGTGCCTGTTAGAAGGACATTGGTGAGGAAGAGGTACAAGAAAGATGTCTGGTTATAAAAGTAAGCTAGCAGGGCTGTAGTTGTCTTAAGAGGAGCTTATAGAAAGTGAGTAGATCTTACATGCTGCCAAAACAGCTGCGTGACCTTTCTTTGAAATAATACATAGCTATTGTATTTAGACCCGAGATCTTTCTCTGGTCTAATTCTAAGGGTTAAAAGGGGTTTCCCCGGAAAGATAAGATCAGAGACTGAGAAGTTCTGTTAAGACATTGTCACTAGCCCTGTCACTACTGGATCATAAAGAGGTGACCTTTAACTATGGAAGCTAATATAAAAATGCAGGAGATAAGAACTGCTCTAATACTAAAAAGAAGCAAAATTGGAATAGCTATGTATTCGATAATATTCTCTGTTTACCTTTGTCTACATGTTTAACGCTAATCAATAAAATGGGAATACCCCTTTGTTTATATTTTTTTGTTAAAATTGCTTCTGTTGGAATGGTTTTATAGTTTTAGGGACAAACAAAATATGTGAGGTTACTGAGAGTTCCAGGTCCCTATATAGTGGATAGTCTTTGGGGCACTTCCACGTTCATGTTCTCTATAATGCAGTCATACCTCCCAAAGACGGTCAAAGAGGGATACTTTTGGTCCAATTAAATATATAGGGCCTCATATATGTAAACTGTCTTGGTCTAAGAATGTATTTGTTGTCCATAGCAACCAATCACAGCTCCCCTTTCATTTCATTTATTGCTCTGAAAAAAATAAAGCTGACCTCTGATTGGTTGTTGTAGGCAACAAAGACAGTTTTCATACATGTCCCCCATAATTTATTTCATGCTTACACTTCAATCATTTTTATTTATAAATTAGCAAAAATATATCATTGAAAAAAAGACAGTTTTATGGTCCAAATTGCAACACACTATTAAATGATATATAAATTTTCGCCTAATATGAGGTTAGAAACCTGAGAAATCCTTTTTTGAGCGATATAATAAGTTTATTAATACAAACTTATTTATTAAGTCAAAAAGAGGACATCTAAGAGGGAAAAAAGAGGGACACTTGGGCGTTATGACGTAGTGCTATGCTAAGTTATAACTTTTTAAATAACTTTAAACTCTTCAGTGTGTAGTCAGCACTAGCAAAGATGAGTTCACCATATTCATAAATGGCCATTTGCCCCACCCTCTGCCACTGATTGACAGTTTTCTACCAATAATTATGAATAGATAGTAAGCAGATAGACAGATGGGCAGGACAAGCACACACTCATGGATATCACTCTGCTTGTGCCAGCTGTGTACTACAGAGATAAAAACTAACATTCTCTAAGATAAACTATGTAATGGCATAAGTGATACTACCTTATGTTAAGGACCCACAGATAGGGACAGACAGGCAGTGCAGCTTAGCACTAAGTCCCCCAAGGCTGTCCCTGTCTGCTTGATGACCCGACCCTAAGCAGTCGGTGACAACTGGGCGGCAGTCCGTATCCTGAAAACATGCGGAAACTGGACAGACAAAACACAATATATAAGGGTCAGGTGAAAATAGATCAGAACCAGAGAGAGCAGAGAAAGTACAAAAGCGGCAGGCAAAAACATACGTCACATAGGCGGGCTCAAAGCCAGAATACCAAGAAAACCAAACCATAAGCCAAGCACATCAGTATAAACAAAGGCTATAACCGGCAAAGCTGCTGAGCAGAAGTGGTCTATTAAAATAATGTCAGAGTCCAGGTCATGATTGGACCGACCCAGACCACATAGAACACAGACAAACAGGCAAGAAAGGTGAGTGGTGCAAGTAGCTGTCACTCACCATCAAGCAGAACGATCTGCAGCCCTGCCCTAGTTAGCAAAGAACCAGACAGGTGTGACAAGGCTGCCAATCAAAGTCAGTAGAACAGAATAAGACCGTGTTCAGACAGTGAAAAACCATTCACAATACAAGTATAAATCATGGCCAAAAGCGCAGCCTCTGCCGTACCTTAAGGACTGATGACTGCGCTGCGGCCTGAACAATGGTCATGACAGCCTATATTCAGGAGGGGCACTTTACCCAGAAATAAATCCAGCCATTTTTTCTAAAGTGCTTAACTAGCATAAGTGACTTTCGTCTGTAACAGCAGATCTGTCACTACTCTAAATTGCCCCCAATGAGGACATGTAAATGGATATAGCAGGTTATCCTTAATAGTGAATGTGAATGTGCTGCAGTACCAGGCATAGCTCAGGAGTGGCACTGTTTCAGAAAATAATAGCAGATACTTTTTATAATTCCAAACAACTCATTTAATTCCGTAAAGTGGTTGTCCAGGGAAAAAAAAAACATTTTCTAAAAAATCTCTCTCTTGAACTTAGATATTTTTGTAATATACTTTAATTCAATTTTCTATTGCTGTTTGATTACAGAAAGCTTTAGTCTTGTATCTCTGGACACACAGAAACATCTTTGTGTTAAGCCCCAGGGATCAGGGCAGTCTTTGAAGCCACAGTTTAATGGTCCTGCCTTCCAAGGCTTTCAACATAAGTGAGGAAACAGGGTTCATGAACGGCAATTGCGAGGAAAGAAGTTAGACAAAGCATGTCAAAGGATTCTGGGACTGGTAGTTTCACATGGCATTTTCATTTAGGAAGTGCTGCTGCTTAGTTGCAGAGACAGGAGGTTACATACAGCACAGGAGAAACATATATATTCATAGAAAACATCAAGGAGGGTGAATAAAAACATGGCAAACTATCTCAGATTGTTATAGGATACAACTGTTTTGGGCCCTAAAGAGATATCCCCATGTCAGACATATGTAACATATTGAGAGAATATACCATAAATGTCTGAACTGGGAACAGCCATATAAAGGTCTTTTTGCTAGATATGTGGTGCTTTTATATCGCAAAATGTTAGGCTGTTTGGAGTAATACCAACATTTTTGGGGGAAAGGAGGGATGGAAAAATGTATTCTGCCATTGTTTTTTCAATGGCATGATTACATTTTTTTGGTCAATACAACTATGGTGATACTAAATTAATAAAATACTTTTTATGTTTTACAACTTTTGGACAATCAATTTTTTTTTTATTAAAAAATATGTTTCTCTGTAGCTGCATTTCAAGATATTCATTGGCGGGAGTCAGGATAAACTAAAACAATTCTGGCACTGTTTTTTTCCCATTTTAACCTTTTTTTTTAAAACTCTACAAACTGTATAAATAACATGATCAGTTTAAGGTTTAGGTTATTGTAACTGAAAAATAAAAAAGGAATAGCTGAAATTTTTTTTTAAATAAAACAATTTTTTTTTTTTTTAACGTTATATCTATTTTTCAAAAAAACCTTATTGATTTTTGTTTACATTTTTTTAGCCCATAGTGACAGAAAACATTTTATGCTTCGAAATGCATGCATATTTCTATATTGAAGTATGTTTATGCTCGTTAGTGTTAAACTGATAGGCATAAATGAATTTACAGGAACCCCCCCTTTTTGTAAACCCTTTTAGGTTTCCCAAAGTCACTTTTATTATGACACAAAAGGGGTTAAATGGCAGGATCGTTGGGGCCCATTTACAGCATTGTGGAACTGCGGGGTACGGGGGTTTTCGCATAATTTCGGGAATACCACCTACCAGTACAGTAAATGTGTGGGGTGGTGCAGAAATGGATCCATCAATATATTGCAAATCAGTGCACATTTTATTATAGTTACACAGTTAGCATGTTAAAAAAAGACTTTGGCAACCAATTTAAAAACCAAGGGGGGGGGGGGGGGGATGTGATAAGGAAAGGGGATAGGAAATTTTCAATCTTAGTTTCCCATACTGATGAAGGCTTGGAACCCATAAGGCAAGAACCAATCTGCCTTAAATTAATATTTAATTTCTCTCCCCAAAAATTTTCTCAAAACTGGATCAAAATTTCTTCGGCTAATAGGTATTTTAAAATTTTTTTTTTTCAGGTATTATCTAAGGGTTTTTTGAAACCCTCAACTGTCCCGCTGTGACCGTCCCAGGCGGCAATTACACAATTTTTAGTTCTCAGGTAAAAAATGGCTTTTCTCCCTGGAGTTTTAATCCTTTTTTTTCTTGTCCCCTTGTCTTTTAGGGTTTTTTTACTTGTTTCACCATACTTTTTGGGGGGTAATTTTAAAAAGTTAAAAAAATTAATCATTTCCCCCCAAGTTGTCTTTTTCAAGACTAAAAAAGTTTAATTCTTTTAACCCCCCTCTAACTAAAGCTCCATTTCTCTTATTATTTGGTGCTCTTTTTGCACTTCTCTAGCTCCATTCTCCCTATATAAACGGAGCCCAAACGGAACAGCATTTTCCAAGTGAGCTGCACCAATGCTCTTATTTTAATTTTAATCCTGTCTCGTGATCCAGCCTTTTTTAAATCACGAATATTGCGGGCCTTAAGGCAGCGATTGACATGCTGCTGCCTGAAACCTAAATCTAAAAGAAACCCACACCTTAACAAGCGATTCTCCAAGTTTTTCCCCCAGGATTTTGATGCTGCAGATTTTTTCTACCCCATGCAAACTTTACATTTATCCCCATTCAACCTCATTTGCCAAGGGATGCCCCAAAACCAGTGTGTCCAGGGGCTTTCAATTTCAAAATCTTCTTTTTTGGATTTTCTACATCTTGGTGTTACTGCAAAAAGCAAAGGAAACAGTGCTATTTACCCCCCCCCCCTTCATTTAAAAAATAATTAAAAAAGGGACCCAGTGCTGGCCTTTGGGGTCCCACTTACAACAGGGGACCAATCAGAGTAGGAGTCATTTACCACCCCTCTCTGAGTACAATACAATAGCTAGTTTTAATCCAGTTACACACTATTATTTCTAACCCAACCTACTTTAATTTACCCAATAGGCACTTATGAAGAACAGTGTCAAATGCCTTTGCAAAGCAACAAAATCCAAAGCCGCCCCACTACCCAGACTTTTACTCACCTCTTCATAAAAACAGATCAGGTTGGTCTGACAACTTCTTTCATTAATAAAACCATGCTGGCAATCACTTGGAATCTTATAATACAGGTAGGATTACAAAAAAATGTGACCCCAATGTGTAAATAAGGCACATCTCATTTTAGGTTCTCATTCGTGGTATCCATAAGGATACTGCAAAAATGTATCCAAAGGGATACTGCAGTGGGGCCAGTGTAAAACCATATACATTTGCCTTATTTAATAAATAAACCAAACATACATAATCAGGGACTATACACACTAAACATAAATTTGTATCAGAACTAATTCTTGAGAAAGCGCAGGCGAAACATGCGTTGAGACAGTACATCCTTCCATTGGTCACTCCATTTCCTTGTTAAGTATTATTCATTCATGTTTAACAGGATTTGTTCAATTACTTAAACATTTCTTTTCACCGGTTTCTGGCATATTTTTTCATCAGTCCCAGTAGACAATGTACAATTGTGACCATGGGACTTAAGTGCTTTTTGTCATTGGGTGTGATTATCTCTAAACTATTATCAAATGTGTCTCATATGTTTTAATTGTATTTTTCAATAAAAATGTATATATTTTTTCATCATTTTGTATTGCCATTTTTGGTTGCTTAATTAACAAATAGCAAGAAAGGCTTAGGTAACTATTTACTACTAAGTAATATTCATACTTATGTAGTCGTATAAAACATCTGGATTCAGTCTGATGGCAACTTTGGGATCAGGAATGAAATCTTCTTTAGGGCAGATTGGTTCTTGCCTTATTGGTTCCAAAGTCTTTATCAGTAGGGGAAACTAAGTTTTAAAAAATCCCTACCCCCCTCCCTTTATCCACATTTTCCCCACGTTTAGTTGAACATGATGGATATATGTTTTTTTGAACTGTACTAACTATGTAACCAAACACATGATTTCTGCATCGGACACAAAAGCTTGATCCACCACGCTTTTGTGTGTAATGCAGAAATGGTATATGTTTGCTAAATAGGGCAATCATAGCCCTAATAAAGTACATGGGCCCTCGCAGCCCACAATTGGGATACATTTTTGCGCTATCACGATGGATACTACGAACAAGAACCAAAAACGAGATGTGAATGGGGTCTAACATTTTTTCACCATTCATATGGGCAAAAGTCCAGTACCATTTTCCCTTTCCTCCTACACTTGATTTTTTTCCCAGTTTAAAGAGCATGCTTAGAAAATTCTCTCATAGAAGTCAGTGAGTCATCTCCAGTTCATAGGTTCTTATGTCCATGAAGATAGCTGTCCCTGTAGTCTTTTACAGAAAACGGAATGAAAAAATCTGCAATCACAGAATAAAAAAACAACAAAGGGAAAAAAGAATATATATCATTATCTGATATAATTAGCAAAAACAGAATTGATGATACATTCCCTTTAAGTTCAAGGTGACACACTGTTTTAACTATTCTGTACTTCAGAACAGGCCAGCTGTTAAAAGAAGTAAAATAAAAAAGAACACCTTGTATTTTATATTACCATATGGTCCTATTATAAGCTGTATGAAGTTAACAACATTCATTTTATGGTATTCTGTGCTTAGTTCAACTATCAATAACCAATCAATTCTCCTTGAAATAAGGTACACACATTTTTACAATGCCTGGAAAAAATGCAACAAAGAGGCTGAACTGAATTTAGTCACACATGGCTAGCACGACACATTCCTAGCATCATTTTTTCTGACAGATTCTTTTCAATAATCAAGCAGAGAAAAAAGCACTAATTAGCAAATGCATCAGCATCTCTATAAATCAAAACCACTGTGACCAGACAGGATTTTCTGACTGCCTATTGTGTTTCGAACTGGCAACATCCTATCTAATTCCCAGATGGGTTCTGCTTTTTGTAATCCCTTTAAAACTTGTTTTATTGCCCCTCTTTTGGGTACTGAATACACATTTTCAGCACTAATTTGACATTCAGTTATCCTTAGAAATGAAACCTTGGGCTTTATAGCACATGCTTATACCTAGATATTACACACAAGGACATTGAATTGGAGGGCAAACGAGATTGTTTCTATTTAAGTGTTAGAATTTAATATTATTATTATTATTATTTTTTTTTTAAAAAATTTCCTTAACCCCTTAACGACCCTTTGAGTATCCATCGTCCAGGGGTTTGGGGGTTAAAGACCTGGCGTATGGTAGTCCTGGGATCACTCAAACCTAAACAAATTTGCGCGTGGGGCGGGGTTCAGCTTTTTTCAGCGCACCCGCAGGGGCCCCGACCCCGGACCTGGGGGGGCCGTTTAAACCCCTTAATTATCGCGCGATCGGGGTCGATAACTAAGAAGACGCAGGGGGGTCGCCCTCCTGCCTCTGTCGGCGGCGCAGCGCACGGTTGGGCGATCCCGGCAGCTCCTGCCCCTGACAGACAGCCCAAGGCAGAAATGCCTTCCGGTTGTCTGGACGTCACGATGCCCGGGCCGTCTTGGGCATGTCCCGGGATCGGATGACAGTTGTCAAAAAACCATATGCAAAAAGCTACACTCCCGGCCACTTTTATTAGGTACACCCTGCTAGTAACGGGGTTGGACCCCCTTTTGCTTTAGAACGCCCCAATTCTTCTGGCATAATTCAACAAGGTGGGGGAAAAAATTCTCATGTTCAATAAAACCAGTCTGGGAAAGATTTCCCGTTTATGAATGGCGCATATCCTTGAAATACCCTCAGATGTTGGGGACATTGTGGTCATAAAGGGGATGGACATGGCAGCAACAATACTCAGGTAGGCTGTGGCGTTGCAACGATGCTCAATTGGTACCCAAAGGGGCCCAAGAGTGCCACGAAAATATTCCCCACACCGGGGGCACCACCACCCCCAGCCCCGAACCCTTTTATTAAGCAGGATGGATCCATGCTTTCGTTGTTGACGCCCAATTCTGACCCTACCATCCCAATGTCGCAGAGAAAAGAATCATCAGACCAGGGAAAAGTTTTTCCAATCTTCTACTTCCCAAATTTCGATGAGCTTGGGGAAATTGGAGCCTCTTTCCTGTTTCTTATAAAGGAGTCCCCGGTGTGGTCCTTTTTGCTGTAGCCCATCGCCCAAAGTTTTTCCGTATGTGCGTTCAGAGTGCTCTTCTGCCTACCTTGGGGTTTAACGGTGGCTATTTGAGTCATGTTGCCTTTCTATCAGCTGAACCAGTCCCGCCCTTTTTCCTTTTACCTCGGCATCAACAAGGATTTCCCCCCACGGACTGCCCCTCATGGATGTTTTTTTTTTTTTGGACCCTTCTTGTAAACCCAGAGAGGTTGGCGTGAAAATCCCAGGAATCGCGTTTTTTGAAATACCAGACACCCTTTGGCACCAACAAACCCTGCCCTTTAAAGGGACTCAAACACCTTTTTTTCCCCCTAGGCCGGTTTGAAAATGCAGGAGGTCTTGACCAATTCCCCACAGCCCAATGCAAAATGTGTTTTTCCGCCTGTGATTGGGATTGAAAAAAAGTGTTAAGAGCAGTTGGACTGGTGTACCTAATAAAGGGCCGGTGAGTGAAATTAACTGATTCCTATTAAATGGAGTCTAAAAATTCTCTTTAAACCCCTAGGGGGGAAAAGAAAATAAAATGTGAAAAATGAAAAAAAGTAAAAAAAAGTAAAAACAAGTAAAACACAAACACGAAAAATAAAATAAAAATATACACCCCCCCCTTTTCCCCCCTTTAAAAAACGCCAATGCCCCAAAAAAGAAAAAAAATAAATAAAGTCCCCCTTTTTGGGTATTGCGCGGCGTAACAACTTGACCTATAAAATCTTCATGTTAAAAACCCCTACAGTAACGCCGTAAAAAAAAAAAAAAAAAAAAAATCACAAAATTTAAGATTTTTGTTCACCCGCGCACATAAAAGGGAATAAAAAGCGATCAAAAACCCCTAGAAACCCCAAAAAGTTGACCTTTTAAAACATATTTTCACCCCGAAAAAAAAAAGTCTTAACAGCTCGTATACGAAAAAAAAAAATTGTATACCCCTTCGAAGAAGCGATGCATAAAAAATTTTTTACACATAAAAAACTTTTTTTTTTTTTTAAAGGCTTCAAAATAAAAAAAACTATATAAATCGGGTACCCAAAATCCAGCGACCCAAGGTAAAGCTAACTTATCCGGGATACTGCAGGGTGAGCCTTTTAAAAAATAAAAATAAAAAACCTACTAATTGCAGTATTTTCTTCACCCTGGCCCCAAAAAGGATTTAAAAGCGATAAAAAAGCCTTGCCCCCCCCAAAAATGATACTAATAAAAACGTCAACTCATTCGCAAAAAAAGTCCCTACACAGCCCCAAAGCAAAAAAAAAATTTTTTAAAGTTATGGTTCTAGACATGGCGATGCAAAAATTTTTTCCCGGGTTGGGAATAAAAGTGTGTTTATTGTATAAAAGCGAAAAAACAAAAAAAAATTATAAAAAATTGGGTATGGGTTTGTAATGTATTGCCCTTTTCTGAAAAGTACCAGTCAATATACCGTACAGGACCGCTATAAAAATAAAAATAAAAAACACTACCAAGATTGCTATTTTTGTTCAAAACATTAGAAAAACCTTAAAAAAAAGTGACATAGCATCATATGCATCCCATAATGGACCAATAAAAAAATTTTAACTCATCCCGCAAAAAACAACCCCTACACAGCAAAATAAAAAAGTTTTTTGGGTGCAAATAGGAAACATAAAAACACAATTTTTTATAAAAATTTTTACTGTGTAAAAGTAAAAAAACAGAAAAAAAACTATATAAAAAACTATATCTTGTAATTTTACCCCCCCCATATAAAGTTACACATCATTTACATGGCGCGAATCTGTAAAATTGAAATCAAAAAAAAGACCGAAAATGGTTTTTTTCCCCCCCTTTTCATTCCCCAAAGCTAAAAAAAAAAAAAAGGAAAAACCCTGTCATCCAAAATGACATAACCCCAGTGAGATCCTGATGGTGTTAATCCAAAAAGGGGGGATTCAAGGTTTCGCCTTTTTCGTCTTTGGGGGGTTTTCAAATGCGACATGGCCCCCCAAAATCTGCGTTCCCAAAACCAAATAGCCTCCCTCCTTAAGCCCTGCCATGCGCCCCAAAAAGCAGTTTACACCCCCATTGGTATTCCGAACTTGGAAGAAAATTGCTTTTTAAAAAAGTTTTAGGGGTTCTTTTTTCCAGGATTCCTGTATTATAAACATTTTAAACTAAAAGGATTTTTGAAAAAAAATTTTTTTTTTTTAATTTTCACAGCCTTATGCTAAAAAAAATTTTTTGGGAATTACCTGTGGGGTCTATATACTCAAGCACCCCCGGATATACATTAAGGGGGGGTAGTTTCCAATGCGGGCTATTTGGGGGTTTATTAAGTTTTAGCACCTTGGGTGTCCCCCAAAACCGAAATGGCGCCCAAATAAAATGTTTGAAAAAGAGCCCCCAAATATAGTAGGTGCTCCCCTATTTGGGGCTTATGGGGGGCCAAAATGCCTAGGGCCAATATGGGAACTCTAAAAATGGGAACCTGGGGGGAAATTTATATTAAGTTGCTTTACCTTCACATTTGGGTTTTTCCCGGAATAATGGGTAAATATGAAAATCTCAAAAAAAAAATAATTTTGAAATTTTTACCTCTACTTTGCTTTAATTTCTGTGAAATATCGAAAGGGGTTTTGAAACTTCCTAAAAAAGTGTTTAAATAATTAAGGGGTTATTTCCAAGGGGGCACTATGGGGGTATCTAACATACAGGCCCCCAAAGCCCGTCAAAATGGGGGGATCAAAAAAAAAAGTAATTGCAAAATTTTTTTGAAAAATTTAGAAATTACTAAAATTTTTAACCCTTAAAGTCAAAAAAAAAAAAAGACATTTAAAAAATGATGCCAAAACCTTTTTGGACATAGGTAAAAATGCTAGTTTTAAAAAATTTTGTGGGGAATAAATTTTCTGTTTGCACACAAAATTTTGCAACTTTCAAAAACGCAAATTTTTCCAAATTTCTGAAATTTTTGATATTTTTCACAAAAAAACAAGTTTTGGAAAAAATTTTTTACTAACTTAAAACACAATTGTCACGAGAAACAATCTTGAATCACATATAGGGAAAAGTGTCAAAAATTTTTTTCACATAAATTGACACATGCAGATTTCAAAAATGGGGTGTGTGGAAGGGCAAAAAAGGTGGGTCTTAAGGGGGGTTTAAAACCCCAAAAATTTCAATTATTAAATTGATCTATTTTCTTTTCGGTCCCAAAAATTTTTTAAGTTAATTTTGGGCCCATGCAATGAGGGATGAAATCACCTGGTAATTTGTTTCCAAAACCCCTTCCCGCATACCATACATGACATATGTGTATCTATACCAATCCCTTGCCTATTCCTTCCCACTTTAAACTGTGTGTTGGTCTTCATCTTACTATGGCTCATGTTCAAAATATGTGAACTTTTGAAACTGCATGGTAAAAGGCATGACATGTAAATTTATCAGGAAACCACCCTTACCCACATAGATTGAACCATTACCCTTCCCCTTTTCCAAGGCACATGTCATTTAACTGGAACATCAGTACTATAGTTTACTTTATAATATCCCTTTACACTCTCATCTTATCTGGATTTTCCAAGATCAGAAAAATGGGCTAAAGAGGGAGAAATGACATAAAATAATAGAATAAAAATTATGGAGCTAATAATCCCCCATTGCAGCAGTAAACCACTGGGGCCAGTAATTTCATGTGGTGGTCATGTGGGTAATTAGGCAGGTTATCGCTGCAGTACAGTGAGCAAAGACCAGCAGGACCCCACAACATCAGGATGGTGAGCAACTTTCTTTAATTATTTTATGACATTTCCCCCCTTGGCCCATTTATTTTCTGAAACCCGTTATTGATTTGGTTACCCCAAAGTTATGCTGGAAACAAATGCAAATATCTAACTCCAATTGGATTAGGTTTTTTTAAAAATATTTTTTTAGTACTGCATAGCAAGTACAAAATATTGAAGCTCTGTTTCACTTCTTCAGCATCCCACTCAAAAGCGTTCCTCAGAGGTCAGATAGCGATAGGTAATCCCAACAAGTTATCCTGTATAGTTATTGATATTCTACAACATACCATTAACCTTCAGGTTCAGTCCACACAGTATATTAATATGTTATTTACCTGGGTCGGGGAAAAAAAAAATAATCACATTACTTTATTCCTAATTTGCTCTTAGAAGTGACACAAAAGCAACACAGACAAAAGTGGTTACATTGGAGTGTACTAAATGACCAAGAATCTTGCTAGGAAAATTCACACAGTTTGCAATGTATAGAGGCAAATGTCCTCGCTAATTAAATGTCACAGATCACACAAGGTTAAAAGGCTTTACTGCAGATTAGGAAAATGGCCAGGCAGGATACAACAAGTGGACATTATCGCCTGGCTTCTTCTATATTTAGTTTATGCATGTGGACTGTAGCACACTATTGAATATTTCCTGGTCATTTCACTAAACACTGGATATTAATCTCTACTTTTCTAATTCCAAAGGAGACAATTTGTTTTACGATAGGTCATTTAGGTCTACATAACACAATCTGTAGTGCCACCATGTGCATGAAATCTTTAAAGGGGTTGTCTCACTAAAGATTTCTTTTTTTTTGTTTAAAAACTTGAAAAACAAGTCACTTTGCAATAAGTGTCTGTTAACAGTATCCTACTTATTTCTATATATCCCTTGTTGTATGGGTACATCAGCTCTTCAGGTCGCTCCTGATAGGCTGCCAGGGCTGGTCGCTATAATACAGACCCTTTTTTTCTCTCCGATAGGGTGCCACACTAATCACAAGCTACGACAAATCTAAGTATAAAGGAAAAAACCTGGGATTTTCCCAAAACAAGGGTTCTTAGTGGGTGCTGGTTGTTGGACTTGTTCCACCACAATGTAATACGAAAGTACAACCCCCATTCCCAAAATTTTAGATGCAAGTGGGAAAAAAAAATTTTTTTTTTAATAACAGTTCACGCTCCAGGTAAAGATCATAATTGCAAGTGATATAAAGTTGTGTGATGTTTCAGTCAAAAGACCTTAAACATACATGTCCCGGCAGTTACCATTTTTTTTCTACTTTATGTCCTATTAGTGTTTAAAAGTCCTATCAGTGTTTCCTGTCCCAAATCATATAAACTGTCAAAGTATTAATTTAGCTCAGACTTACATCATCTATTAACGGTGTTCACTTTGGTTTTCTAATTAGTATAGTGCACTTGAGAAAGAAGGATTGAAACACAGATAGAGATGGGCGAATTGATTCAACGAAGTGGAATTTTTTTTTAAATTTCGGGAAAAAATTTTGGGAATTCTGAAAAAAAGTCGAAGTTTGGGGTACTTGGGGTTGAACGAAGTTGTTTTTAAATTTTAAAAAATTTGGCTGCAAGCAAAATGGCTTACTGGGCAAAGAACTCAAAAGGGGGAAAGAAAGGGAAATACCCTTTCATGCTTTTGGGGCAGAGATAAATACAATCAAGCCCGGCGGGATTCTGTGACGCCCCGCACTATTAAGCCCGGGGGCACGCCCCGGGGGAGCTCACAAACTCCTTTCTCACGTACTGACTAGGGAAGGTGCGGGCCGGGGGGGCTGCTTTTTAATAGCTCTTCCTAAAAACCCTGATTTTTAAAACACGTTTTTTTGGGGGGTGTCTCACTTGTCTCAAAAACGGGCTTCTCTTAATTTTCTTTTTCTGATTTTGTGGGGAAATTGGGAACCCTGAAGCCCATGTGTGTCCGTGCAGCTTGCATATACTTTTAAAAACCAATCTGCCCCAACAGCGCATTGAATATCCAAGGGGGATCAAACCCTGTTTCCCGTTATTAATTTAAAGAAACAGCATTTTTACAATACAAATACCACTTCATTTTTGGCTGGGGTCAATTTTTTTGCGCAATTTACATCCAGGGGGGTTTTTTTTAAACGTTGTTCTGCTTTTTGGGGGTCACTAAAAGAAAACGTTTATTTCAAAACCCCCCAAAAAAAGACTTTTTCCCCGTAGCATAAAATTTACAAGCGAAGGTTAAAATTTCAAGTTTTTTCTCTTGTTTTGTACGTAGAAAACACGCCATTTTTAACACCTACAAAGCTCGGTACTTTTTGGGTTTCTCAATTCTTTTTTTTGCAATTTAAAACCAGGGGGTTAAAAAAAGCGTTGTCCCCGCTGCTTTTTTGGGGCTAAAAGAAAAAAATTTATTTCACCCCCAAAAAAAAATTTTTCCGTAGCATAATTCACAAGAAAGGTTTAAAATTTCAAGTTTTTCTCTTTGTTGTTAAATGTAAAAACACCCCATTGTAACACGCTACAAAGCTTTTTAGTTTTTGGTTGCCAATTCTTTTGCGCAATTTTTCATCCCTGGGGTTTAAATTTAAACGTTTTTCCTGCTTTCTTTTGGGTTTACAAAAGGGAAAAAGTTTATTTTACCACCAAAAAAGAAAATTTTTCCCGTAGCATAAATTTTCCCCAAACGAAAAGGGTTTAAATTTTCCCAAATTTTTCTCTTTGTTGTAGGGGTAAAAACACGCCATTTTTAACACGCTTAAAAAAGCTCATGTTTTTTGGTTTCTCAAATTTTTTTGCGCAATTTTTCATCCAGGGGTTTTTTTAAGCGTTGTTCGCATTTTTACTCATAAAAAAAACTTTGGTTTTTTTAAAACCGGGCCCCAGAAAAATTCTTAAACATAATTCATATCCGAAGGTTAATTAAGCCTGGTTTGTGCTTTTGTTCAGTAAAATACACAGAGTTTTTAAACGGCACATACAAGTCAATTTTCCTGCCCATTTGTGGAGCGCAATTTATATCCAATGGTTATCCAAGCTTCTTAGTGGTTCATTTGGAGTCAAATAAAGGGTGTGTATTTATCAATACAGATACTTCATCAAACAGTGTCGTACATTTAGAACAAACAGTAATGTCAGACAGAGGGGTTTGGGAGGCTCTTTACCTGCGAGTGGCAGGGGCCCAACAAACATTCCAGGCTCAGGTCACAGCACAGCAAGGGGACGTAGCCAGCAGGGGTCACTCGGTGAGGCCACAACTGCCGCTGTCATCTAGCGGCCGTTTTGCGACATAACCAAAACAACCCCAAGGGACTAGGTCATCCACTTCCTCCCAGACACATCTGACAACACCAGCCAAGAGTCGGTGGGAACGCCCAGACACAACCCTTATTGGCATGGCCCGGGAGCGGGCAGCGGGCCCCACCTTCCTCAACCCCCTTGTCCCATCCGTTCCCCCACCATAATCTACTATGTTTGGGCTAGGCTCAGTGCCACTATATAGCGAGGATAAACATTGAGGGGGGCAGTCAGCACACTTGGCAGCGAAGAAATGGGGCCAATATCCCCTGCTCTTGCATAGGCGGCAAAGTATAGATGTTGAGAGTGGCATGGGAGGTCATGTTGTGAGGGGGCAGCCCCTGCATACCAAGACCGTTTATGAGGACAGCGTTTACCATGAAACACAAATAGAGATGATGTAGCCGACCGCACTTGGGAGCCGGGTGAGGCAAGGGCTTCATCATCGTCAGGAGAAGAGGGCGTCATCTTGCATCTCAGGCAGCGCGCACGCCAGCAAGTGGGTTTGTGGCTGTGAGTCAGTCAGAGGTAGCAGGCAGTGTGAGGCGGGAGCCAAGCGGCCACGGGGGAAAAAAAACCCGCTTTGCATGAGCCAAGAAAGTAGCGGCACAGGGGGCTCAGGAGGCAGCGGCGGTAGTAGTCACTCCAGTGCGGAGCGTTGCGGTAAAATCCTATACTCGCGGAGTGGCTAGTTCTTTGCTAAGACACCTGTAGGGCCGAATAATGGGTATATGAAGAATCTTGTGGGCAGAAAGTGAAGCGTGGCAGGGAGTAAACAGTTGGCACCCCGGCCCTGCGTCAACACATGCATCTGTCACCATCCGGTGCCTGGGGAGAAACGTGGCTCAGTATGTGGTGGTCCATCCTGCCGCCCACAGCAGCACAGCAGCGCCCATTGGGCACGCTATGCCATCTTTGCAGCCAGTCAAGGGCTCCACCACCTCTGCAGAAAGGGGAGCTGTTTCTCCTTTGACCCTCATCTCCCGGTGCCAGATTCTCCTGCTCCTCGCTACTCATGGGCGCCAGCAGGTCATTCCAGCGAGGTATTTCAAAGAGACAACAGTATGCGTCCAACCATCCTAGTTGGCAGAAGCTGACGTGCTCCTGTCCAAGTTGTTGGTAGCTGCAGTCCCTGCCCTTTCCAATGGTGGACCTCTGCACCATTCAGAGACTAAGTGGCTTGTGCCGAGCCGTGATTGGAGAGTACCAAGCCGTAATGTATTTTCCCAAAGGGAAGTACCGAGCACTTCATAAATATGTAGAAACAGAGATGGGCCTCCTGAGCATTATCGGTTTGTTCCAATGCACAGGCAGCGCAGACGTCTGGAGATGTAACTACGGTCAGGGCCAGTAATGTCCTTTACCGGCCCCACTGGTGAAGTGCTTCCCGGCCCAGGCACACCAACACTTGACAGGAGACGCCGCTTTCTTTCCTCCTCCACTGTCAAACTGCGGCTCCCTGCGCCAATTTGTCCCGCCTCCTCCACCCTCCTACCACCACCACCATTCCAGGCGTCCCACAGTACTGCTCCATCATACCACATGTGGTAGGCACATCGGTGTCACTGCAGTTCTACACCTGTGGCTTGCCTCGGCGAACGAAGTCACACAGGGGAGGATACTGCGCCGACTGTCATGCAGGCAAGAAATCGATGTGTGGCTTTCTCCCGCAACTGGCAAATCGGAACCATGGAGACGGACAATAGAAAGGAACATGGGTCCCGCGGCTCACCGAGGATGGATGTCCATGCAGCCTGCATGGCCGCATGTTTCAATCTCCCCCCCCGCCCCCCCTTTGGGTTGTGAAAAGGTTACCCCTGAATTCTCACCGATCTTCAGAAGATTCTGATAAATGTGGCCAGGAAACTGTGCATGCACTTCATCCATTCTACAAAGCCAGGAACACCACCCTCCTCGAGTTGCAGCGGCAGAACGGCCTCCCCAACACACTCTCTGAAAGCGATTGTTTCCACCCTTGGAATTCCACCTGCACATGTTGTACCGACTGTATGAACAGAGAAAGGCCAGTAAGATTTATGATGATCCAGGCGGACAGGATACACCCTGTGTAACTTTGATGGTCAGCCAGTGTCAGCTCATGCGTGACACCTGCCCGTTTTTGAGGCCCATTCCAGGAGGCCCACGTTATTTGTCAAGTCGCCAGAGACCTACTTGAATGAATAAACGTCCATACCCACCTGCTTCAGTCCTGGAACAGATGCCGAAAAATCTTCTTGGCAGGGGACTGGAGAACTTGGCGTACTACATTCGTCGCGGTCACATGAGTCCGGTGTGGGACTCGAAATTGGAGAGAGAGGAGGAGACATTGGAGCAGTAGCAGTAGTCTGGTGAAATGGATTGGATTTCTACCCAGTTGACAAGTAGAGGATGAGAGGAGCAGCTGGAGGAGGTAGAATGGAGAATGAGGAAGACGTGAGGCAGATGAACCCCGCAATGCACCATGGCAGTATGACGATGGAGATGGAGCAGGGAGCCCCTCGGAGTCACTTTGTCATATGGCCCGCAGCATGCTGATTTTGCCTGGCTGGACAGCCCGAATAGTCCACAACCGGCGAGAGGGGGATTACTTCTGCTCTCCACCTCCTAATTGGACCCTTCGCTAAACCATTTTTCCCAGCGTATTGAGTAGGGAGACAAACTCAAAAACTATAGAAAATCTCCTAGTCAGTTGGCCGCATGCCGCTTATGTGCGGCATCGTCCCTCCTCAGACAGTCTGACCGGGGGGTTCTTCAGCACTCACGTACTATGTGCCAGTGGCAGCTGTGGGATAGGTGGGTGGGGTAGTAGCAGTTCCAAGCCCATCGCAACACCTAAGTCGGGAGTCACTTGATGAGTCAGCTTCCTTGGCACCGACGCCTAGGAGGAGGGCAGGTCACCAGCAGCAGCAGCAGACCTGGAGCAACCCTGAAACCAACAGGTGGTGGCCTACTTGGACAGCAACTCTGCCACCCCAGTTAGAAGATTCGCGCTGACACTGGCAGCCAAACTGATGTGTGGCCGCAACTTGCCGAGTTTTGCAGCGGGAAGCTGTCCTGCCCGCCAGTAAGTGTGCATCAGAGCGGGTGTTCAGTGCGGCTGGGCCCATCGGTGACCCCAAGGGAGAACCCGGCTTGTCCACGGGAAATGTGGAAACGACTGACCTTTGTCAATGATGAATCAGGCGTGGATCGGCCAGGATTTCCACCACACCAATGCCTTAGGCGTTCAGACTACATCAGCCATGACACCATCTCCTCACCCAGAACTGTGAGAAAATGAGTCTGGGTTTCCAACTACCTGACCTCAGCCAAATATTCTGGATGCCCGGCCTACCCGCCTGATGAACACACATCTGCTGACTAGTTTTCTAACTCTGCCAACAACCATCTTTTAACCAGGAACTGGTATTGCCACCCACCCTCCCACACTATGATCATTGTGCACTTTATGACCTATGCTGCTGCTGCTGTTGCTGGTGCCTGTGACATCCACAATGTGTCATGTGCCACTCTCTATCCTCAAGCTGTTTGCTACCTGGGCCGCCGTCACCCGGTCCAGCTCTCGCTTTCATTGTTGCAAACTCTTTGGCCTACTCTAGTTTTTGCCCGCCTCCCAGAATGTCTTGGTGTCCACTGTCTGACCTCATGCCTGCGGCTCGCTTGACCATCCACTCCTCTGTCCTTGTTTGCCACTCTGTGGCCTACTACAGTTTTGGCAGCCTCCAGAAAGTCATTGTGCCTCTGTCGTAGACCACATGCTGCTGCTTGTGCCGGTGACCTCCACACTGTGTCATGTGCCACCTGTGGCCTGCTCCAGTTTTTTTTGCCACCTCCAGAATAGTCATTGAGTGCTAACATGTCTGAACCTCATTCTGCTGCCGCCGGTCACCTCCACTCTCTGTCATAGTGCCACTCTGTGGCCTACTACTGTTTTTTTTTGCCACCTCCAAGAATTGTCCATTGTTGCATTGGGGCTGTCGGAAACCGTCATGGCGGCCTGCAGCCGGTCCACCTCACTCTCTGTCATTGTGCGCACTCTTTGGCCTACTCAGTTCTTGCCACCTCCAAATGTCATTGTGCCACTGTCTGACCTCATGCCTGCGAGCTGCTGGTGACCTCCACCTCTCTGTCATTTGTGCCACTCGTGTGGCGCTACTCCTGTTTTTGCCACCGTCCAGAAGTGTCATGTGCCACTGTCTGACCTCATGCGCTGCCTGCGCCGTCACCTCCAGTCTCTGCATTGTGCCTACTCTGTGGACGTACTCAGTTTTTTTCCACTTCCAGAAATGTCATTGGTGCCACTGTTCCGACACCCTCAGTGCTGCTTGCCACCATCCACCTTCACTCTCCTGTCATTAGTGCCACTCTGGAGGCCTACTACTGTTTTTGCCACCTCCAGAGATGTCATTGTGCTATGTCTGACCTCAGTTGCTCTGCCGCCAAGTCACCTCCGACTCTGTCCATTTTGGCCACTATTAGTGCCAACTACTGTTATTTTTCCACCTCCAGAATGGTCATTGTGCCTACTCTTCTGACCTCATGCTGCTGCCAGCCAGTCACCTCCACGCTCTGTCATTGTGCACTCAGTGGCCTAAACTCCATTTTTGCCGACCTCCAGAATGTTCATTGTCCCCACTGTCTGACCTCATTCTGCTGCTGCTGTGACCTCCCACTCTTCTGTCATTGTGTCCACTCTCGTGGCCTACTCCTGTTTTGCTACATCCAGAATGTCATTGTGCCACTGTCCTGACCTCAATGCGTGCTTGCCGACGTCCACCTCCACATCTCTGTCAAGTGCCACTCTGGGCCTACGTACTGTGTTTTTGCCACCCTCCAGAATTCATTGTGCCACTCTCTGACCTCATGCTGCTAGGCGCCTGTCACCTCCACTCTCTGACAATTGTGCCACTCTGTGGCCTACTCCTGTTTTTGCCACCTCCAGAATGTCATTGGTGCCACTGTCCCTGACCCTTATCCTGCTGCTGCTGTTGACCTCCACTCTCTGTCATTGTGCCTCTCTGTGGCCCTAATCCCTGTTTTTGTTGCCACCTCCAGAAATTCATTGTGCCACTTCCTGACCTCATGCGCTGCTGCCGTGATCCTACACCCACTGTCATTGTGCCCACGCTGTTGGCCTGCTTCGGTTTTTTTTTTGCCACCATCCACAATGTCTCTTGTGCCACTGACTGACTCCTCAGCTGTGCTGCCAGCCATCACCTCCACTCGTCTGTCATAGAGTGAAAACTCTGTGGCCTATCCCCTTGTTTTGCCACCTCCAGAATTCATTGTGCCACTGTCCTGAATCCTCATGGCTGCTGCTGCTGTGACCTCCACTCTCTGCCCCATTGGAGCCACTCGAGGTGTCCTACTCCTTGTTTTTGCCACCTCCGAGAAATGTCAGTGTGCCACTAGTCCCCTTACCTTCATGCTGCTCCGCTGTCACCTCCACTCTTATGTCATAGTGCCACTCCGTGGCCTACAAGACTGTTTTTGCCACCATCCAGAATGTCCTTGTGCCACCTCTTACCTCATGCTGCTGCCAGCAATCACCTCCACTCTCTTGTCATTTGCACTCCTGGTGGCCTACTCCAGTTTTGCCACCACCTAGAGTCATTGTGACACTGTCGTGGAACCTCATGCTTGCTGCAAGCTGTGACCTCCGACTCTCTGTCATTGTGCAACTCTGTGGCCTACTTCCTGTGTTTGCCACATTCATAATGTCATTGTGCCACTGTCTGACGTCATGTTGTCTGCACTGTCACCTCCACTCTCTGTCATTGTGCACTCTGTGGCCTACTACTGTTTTTTGCCACCTCCGAGAATGTCATTTTGCACTCCTGACCCTCATGCTGTTGCCCTGCCGTCTCACCTCCACTCGTCATTGTGCCACTCGTGGCCTACTACTGTTTTTGCCACCTCCAAATGTAATTGTGCCACTGTCCTGACCTCAAGCTGCTGCCGCGCGTCACCACTCCACTCTCTGTCATAGTGCCACTCTGTGGCCTCATCCTTTTTTGCCACCTCTCCAGAATGTCATTGTGCCACTGTCTGACCTCATGCAGCTGCTGCTCGTGATCTCCACTCCTGTCATTGTGCCACAACCTGTGCCTACTCCAGTTTTTCCACCTCCAGGAATGTCCATTGTGCCACTTTCTGACCTCCATGCTGCTGCTGCCGCCGTCAGCCCATCCACGTCTATGTCATAGGGCACTCTGTGGCCTACTACTGTTTTTGCACCTCAGATGGTATTGAGCCACTCTCTGACCTCATGCTGCCTGCGCCGTCCACGTCGTATCCACTTCTCTGTCATTGTGCCACTCTGTGGCCAACACTCATTTATTGCCACCTCCCAAATAAATTTGTGACACTGTCTGACCTCAATGCTGCTTGCCGCCGTCCCCAACCACTCTTGTCATAGTGCCACTCTGTGGCCTACAAATGTTTTTGCACCTCCAGAATGTTCCTGTGCCACAGTCTGACCTCAATGCTGCTGGCCGGCCGTCCGAGCCGGAGTCCACTCTCTGGACATAGTGGACACTCTGTGGCCTACTCCTGTTTTTGCCACCATCCAGAATTTCCATTGTGCCTCTGTCTGATCTCATGCTTGCTGCCTGCGTGACCTTCCACTCTCTGTCAATGTGTCCTACTCTGTGCTACTCCCCTGTTTTTTTGCCACCCTCCAGAATGTCCTTAGGCCAACTGTCCGACCTCATGGCTGGCTGCCGCCGTCTCCTTCCGCTCCTGTCCATAGTGCCACTACCTCTGTGGCCTACTACTACTGATTTTTGGCAACCTCCAGAAGTCATTGTGCCACTCTCCCTGTCCTCAAGTGCTGCTTTCTGTGATCTCCACTCTCTTACATAGTGCCACTCTGTGGCCGTACTCCTGTTTTGCCAACCATCCAGAATGGTCAGATTTTGCCACTGTCATGACCTCATGCTTGCTGTCTTCCTGAAGCCGTCCACCGCTTCCACTCTTCTGACATTGTGCCACTCAGTGGCCTACTACTGTTTTTTGCACCTCCAGAATGTCATTGTGCCACTCTCTGACCTCATGCTGTTTGCCGCCGTCCCCTCCACGTCTGCTGTCATTGTGCCACTCTGTGGGCCACTACGTTTTGGCCACCTCAAGAATGTCATTGGTGCCCTACTGTCGAACCTCAATGCCTGCTGGCCGCCGTCACCGTCCACTCTCTGTCATAGTGCCACTACTTGGCCTACCCTGGTTTTTTTGCCACCTCGAGAATGTCAATGTGCCACACTCTTGACTCTATGGCCTGCCGCCGTCACCTCCACTCTCTGTCATTGTGCCACTCTGTGCCTACTACGTTTTTGCCACCTCAGAATGTCCATGTGTCCACCTGTCTTGATCCTCATGGGCTGCTGCTGTGCCGGTGACCTACACACTCTGTCCCCCCATTGAAGCCACTCTGTGGCCTGCTCTGTTTCTTCCTGGCCACCTCCAGATTGTCCTTGTGCACTGTCTGACCTCATGCTGCTGCGCCGCCATCACCTCCACTCTCTGTCATAGTTGCCACTCTGGTGGCCTACCTCCTGTTTTTTGGCCACCTCCAGAATGTCATTGTGCCACTGACTGACCTCCATGCTGCCTGCTCGCTGTACCCTCCACTCTCTGTCATTGTGCCCACTCTGTGGCCATACTACGTGTTTTTTGCCACCTCCAGAATGTCATTGTGGCCACTGTCTGACCCTCATGCTGCCGCCGTCACCCCCTCCACTCCTCTTCATCAGTCCCACTCAGTGGCCTACTAACTGTTTTTGCCACCTCCAGAATGCATTGTTGCCGACTTGTCCCTGACCTTATGCTGCTTGGCAGCCGTTACCTCCACTGCTCTGCAGGTGTGCCTCTCTGTGGCCTACTCCTTTTTTGCCACCTCCAGAAAAACCTTGTGCTCACTGTCCGACCTCATGCTGCTGCCAGCCGTCACCTCCACTCACTCTGATCATAGTGCTACACTGTGGCCTACTACTGTGTTTTGCACTCCAGAATGTCCTTGTGCACTCTCTGACCTCATGTTGAGCTGCTGCCTGTCACCTCCACTCCTCTGTCAGTCGGTGACTCTCTGTGGGCCTACTCCTGTTTTTTTGCCACCTCCAGAATATCCCTTGTGCCCACTGTCCGACCTCCTTGCTGCTGCCGGCGGCCCACCATCCACTCTCTGTCCATAGTGCCCACACATGTGGCCTAACTCCTGTTGTTTTTGCTACCGTCCAAAAATTGTCATTGTGCCACTTCCTGACCTCATAGCTGCGTGCGCCGCTGCCAACCTCCACTCTCTTCACTGTGCCACTCTGTGCCTACTACTGTTTTGGCCACTTCCAGAAATGTCATTGTGTGCCACTGTCCTGCCTCATGCTGCTGCTGCCGTGAACCTGCAACACTCTGTCATTGGTGCCACTCTTGGCCTACTCCAGATTTTTTGCCACCATCCAAATGTCATTGTGCCACTGTTCTGACCTCATGCTGCTGCTGTGACCTCCACTCTCTTCAGTGAGCCTCGCTGTGGCCTACACTGAGTTTTTTTGCCACCTCCAGAATAGTCCTTGTCCACTTTTCCGACCTCATGCTTGCTGCCTAGCCGTCCAACCTCCACTCGTCTGTCGAATAGGTGCCCACTCGCTGTGGCCTTACTACTGTTTTTGCCAACCTCCAAGAATGTCCTTCGGCCACTCTCTGACACAATGCTCTGCGCCATCACCTCCACTCTCTGTCATTGTGCCCACTCTGTGCCTAGCTACTGTTTTTGCCACCTCCAGAATGGCATTGTGCCACTGCCTGACTCAAAGCACTGCTTGCTGCCGGTGACCTACCACAACATCTTCATGTTGCCACTATAGTGGCCCTGTTTGTCGGTTTTTGTTTTGCCACTCTCCAGAATGTCATTGTGCCCCACTGTCCTGACCTCATGCTTGTTGGCCGCCGTCACCTCCACCTCTGTCATAGTGCCACTCCTGTGGCTACTCCTAGTTTTTGCCACCATCCAGAATGTCATTGTGCCCTATTGACCTCATGCTGCTGCTGCTTGACCTTCCAACTCTCTGTCATTGTGCACTCTGTGCCTACTCCAGGTGTTTTGCCACCTCCAGAATGTCATTTGTGCCACTGTTGACCTCATGCTGGCGCTGCCGCCGTCCCCATCCACTCTCTGTCATAGTGCACTCTTTGGCCCTACTAATGTTTTTGCCCAACCTCCCAGAATGTCATTGTGCACTCTCCCTGACCTCATGCTGCTGCCGGCCGTCACCTCCACTCTCTGTCCCGTTGTGCAACTCTGTGGCCTATTCCCAGTTTTGCACCGCTCTCAGAATGTCATTGTGCCACTGGTCTGACCTCAGCTGCTGCCACCGTCTCCTCCACTTCTCTGTCATTGTGCCACTCTGTGGCCTACGTACTGTTTTGGCCACCTCTCATATTTTATATGAAAATACATTATTCTGTGCCACTGTCTGAACCTCATGCTGCTGCCTGCTGTTGATTGCCGTCAACGCCCACACTGTGTCATTGTGCCACTCTTTGGCCTACTCACTGTTTTTGCCACCTCGTAGAATGTCATTGTGCCACTGTCGACCTCAAAGCTGCTGTGGCTGCCGACAGTCACCATCCACGACTCTTTCACTGATGTTTCCACCTAGCCCTCAGCGTGTATTTTTTTCCAGCTGTCGCTGTCCCTACCCCCCCCCCCACCACCACCCCCCCCCCCCCCCCCCCCGGCACCCCCCAACGGGGGGGGGGGGGGGGGGGGGGGGGGCCCCCATCCCCCCCATTGACTTTGTCTCGCTACCTTCCCCCCTTGAGTTTTTTGGTCAGTTTTGCCTCTTATATGAGCCCAGGGAATTTTATAGTGAAAGCGATTTCGGTAAGAGCGGCGGCAGTCATATGCGGTCAATGAACTAAAACACAACATTGTAGGTAGACCCAAAACCAAGCTCCGTCCTGCATATTTTAAGCTGGCGACAATGTTCTACAGCACCCATGCAGGCGCTGTGCTAGCCTGGAAATAGCTGTTTTTTAACGTGATTCGTCCCGAAGTAGTTCGGACCGAAGTTATATTTGTCGGGAAATTCGGTGAAGTGAGCGAACTGAATTTTTGAGAAATTCGCCCATCTCTAAACACAGAGTTTTCAGTGTCCAGGGAATCTGCTTTCTGTCTCAAAACAAAGAACCCATACAGTTTTTATAGAAGTTTATACAAGAGAAAAGGAGTCAGCCACAGAGCCAATCAGTTATTAACACATTAGAAACTCTGCCACTATGCAGATGTCTTTTAACAAATAAGTTAAGTCTATTCCTTGAGGCCGAGGACCTCTGATCTGAAATGTAACTTTAGATGAGTCATACATTGTATATACATGTATATCTATATAGTAGCTTTATAATGCCCGCCAATGACCTATACTACTTTATAATATATCATCACCTAACTAATATGTGTGGGATACCATTTAAATCAACCATAAGAAACACTTTATATTGTTCACCAATTCCATATAAACCTACATATAACACAGACAGAACCACAAGGCCATACTTACAGCTCACTGGCTGGACTATAGACTGTACCCAGTAGGAGGCAACACAAGCCCCTGTGCTACTTGGGAAAGTTAAAACAGGTGCAGATAACTAATGAGCAGAAGCTCACACACCCCTCCACTAGGGGGAGCAACTGAACGATGCAAAACTGCACATTAAGTAAGTACTAGTTTACACCAGTATGCGAAAAAGCCACAGTATAATACATGGGGAGACTGCACAAATGCATATATAGAAGGCATCTGAGTGGTTGTCTTATCAGTATTTTTGCATTTGTGCAGTCACTCCATGTATTATACTGCGGCTTTTTTGCATACTGGTGTGAATCGGTACTTACTTAAGGTGCACTTTTTCATCATTCAGTTGCTCCTCTACTGGATAGGTGTGTGAGATTCTGCTCATTAGTTATCTGCACCTGTTTTATTTTTCCCAAGTAGCACAGGGTTTTGTGTGGCATCCTACTGCGTTCATTCTATAGTCCCGCCATTGAGCTGTAAGTGTGGACTTGTTGTGTTTTTGAGTAAATAATGTCCCATTTTTCTGTGATTTTTCTGTAAATTGCCATTGTAGGGACTCACAAGACATGGGGAAACCTGACACGGTTTGTGAGCTTCTGAAATATAGTGGCCAGTGTATCAACTAATACCTCATATTTTATATTTTTCTAGTATGTTATTTTTTTGCCCAAAACACTGGGTAGCAGAGGGTGTCAGTGTTTTGTGTTGGACACCTAAAAATTGCTGGGCAGCCCACCCAATCTAACAGTTGAGGCGTCATAGGCTGTAAGCCAGCATGGTGCACCACACGTATCTGTATAAATGGAACCCTTTGTATCGCCTCATCTACATGCAATTATAATACCATCAGCCACCCCGCTCGTACATAAAAGGCGTGAGTGGTTGTCTTATCAGTATTTTTATATTTGGGCAGTCATCCCATGTATTGTACTATGGCTTTTTCGCATACTGGTGTGAACTGGTATTTACTTAATATGTACTTTTTCATTATTCAGTTGCTCCTCTAGTGGAGGGGTGTGTGAGATTCTGCTCATTAGTTATCTGCACCTATTTTATCTTTCCCAAGTAGTACAGCGGTTTGTGTTGCCTCCTACTGGGTTCTGTCTATAGTCCAGCCATTGAGCTTTAAGTATGGCCTAGTGGTTGTGTTTTTGATCATATAATGTCCCATTTTTCTGTGATATTTCTACATAGCACACAGCTCAACTTCTCTCTGTCTCCCATGCCCCTCTGTCAGAATAGCATAAACCATCTGACAGGTTCCCTTCAAATGTTGGATGTGTAATGGATAGCTTTTTTATTTTTCTGTCAACCTCAGGGCTTGTTTATTGCAGGACAAGATATATTTTTCATGGTACAGTTAAATACACTACATATATTGATGTGTTAGGGGAACCAAAAACAAATTATTTGTGTAGTGAAATTGGGAAAAAAATTACATTTTTGTGAGAGTGTTGTTTTTACAGAGTTCATCATGCAAAATAAATGTCATACTATTATTATTCTATGGGGCAAAACCATTCTGGCGATACCAAATTTAAAAAGTTCTTGTTATGTAGTTCTTTTAAATAAACAAACTTTTGTTTTGTTTTTTAAATAAGCTTTACGTCACCATTTTCTGAGACCAAAACGTTTCTTATATTTCCACAATTGAACTAATTTTCTGGGATTAGGTGGGGAGTTTCTTGAACTAATTTGTAACAAATGTGAATTTTGGATCACTTTTTATTGTATTTTGTCTAGGAGGCGGGATGACCTAAAAAAACATAATTCTGGTGCTGTTTTTTCATACTGTGTTCTGAGGGTGTGATGAAAAGCATGATATTGTTTTATATCAAACTTATGGGACTGATTTCAGCCGTATTGTGCACCGTATTTGTGCTCCAATATGGCTGAAATCAGTCCCAGGCATTACGGTAATCCACAGTTCTCATAGAGAACCATGGATTCCGTCTCCTCTCCCCGCTTGGCGAATACGCCGCGGGAAGGTTGGGGGGGGGAGTGACATGTCAATTATTTACGGTGTGTACACGCCGTGAATAATGAATGTCTATGGGGCCGGCGAGCTGCCAGCCCCCCACCCCGCCCGCGCTGCACGGCAGCCGGCGTAATTGCGGGGCGAAATCCGTCCCGCAATTACGCTGGCAATAAGCCGTGTGAACATAGCCTAAGGAGTAAATAGAAATCATGTTATGCATTTGTATTTTCTTGCAGATGATAAATGAGAAACGTTGCACTGACTGCGGCATCGAAGTGGTTAAACAGCTGCGATCAGAGTTAGGGTGCTTTCACATTGAGCATTTTTGGTGCGTTGTTGACACGTTTTTGATGCATTTTTTTATGTGTTTTTTGTGCAGGAAGGCACAGTAATTGATGCTGTACATTACTGCACAAAAAACGCATCAAAAATGCGTAAAAATCGCATCAAAAAACGCACCAAATACGCACCGTGTGAAAGCACCATTAGGGTATGTTCACACGATGTACTGCGGCGCATACAGCACATGCCGCAGTACATTGTGTGTTTCGGGAGCTCGCACTTTTCTCCCCGATTGTATTGTACAAGCGGGGAGAGGAGGTGTAATCCATAGTTCTCTATGAGAACTATGGATTTCCGTAATTTCGTCGCGCATCTAGCCCGTATTAAAGAGCAAATACGCGGCAAAATATGTGCCGAAATTAAGCCATGTGAACATACCCTTAGGGTGCTCTCACAAGGTGCATTTTTTTATGCGTTTTTTGTGCAGGAAGACACTGCAATTAATGCTGTACCTTACTGCTCAAAAAACGCATCAAAAACACGTAAAAAAAATGCATCAGAAAAACACAAAAAAAAACACCGTTTGAAAGCACCCTTATCTCCAAACCCAGTTGCAGGTGCTGGCTATAAGTAACAGCCAGCAATCATCGTTCATGGGGTGGGCTCAGCGCGTGACCCCATTCCAACTTTCCTTAGTGCTGCCATACATTTATGTTATGGTGCAATAATTGGTTAACAGGCGAGTTATAATTTTTAAAAGTGTTAAAGCATTTCTTGCTGTTAGGTTAATTTAATAAATGTCCAGACAACCCCTTTGATACGTGAAATAATAATCATCTTATGCACATTTAACCCACTTTTAATGCTGCATGAATTAAAATGTGACTTCCTGTCGGCAGAGGCAACTTACATTAACAATGCTCTTTGTTTCAGATGAACAAATCAATGTATGCTGCTGGAAAGCCCTTTAATTAACTACACACTTAGAAAGGCCTTTACCAGACTGTACTTTTTCTGCTTTGTGATTCCAAAGAAATGAAAATCAATACTCTGCCAATTTCATATGTTTGTCCAAACAGACACTGACAAGACTTAGTAAGTTAAATGCTAGTGAAAGAAAATGACACCCATTAATCCAGCTTGGGTTTCTGTTAATTGCATTTGATTGTGTTTATGACTTGTTCAACCATCTATTTATCCTGCTGTGTTGCGGGAGATTGAGAGATTGCGCTTTTCATGCTTATTGGAATGTTTTCATTTACAAATGTTTATTTTGACACTTCATTGACAAGTCCTCTGTCCTGAGGAGGTTACACTCATTTTTAGGGCTGTGGAATGAGGTTAAACAATTAATGGCTGTAACGTAATTTCCTGTGTTTTTGGGACCTCTTGCAAAAGTGAATGAGCTGGAATAGTCATTGCTTTGGAAACCTTCCTTATGTTGGCTTGGTTGATAAGATTTATGTGTTTGAGCACAGGGTCAATGGGTTTATTTATAATGTGTCAACTATACCTTGAAGAAAAGCTACACAGCAGGTGGTAATAAAGTGGAAAAACCCAGAACATAATCCATACAAGTAATAACTGGGAAAAAAAATTTGCACACGGTATAATTAATCTGCAGAATGGAATATATTTATTAATATTGTCATAAAGCTAGCCATACACTTTAGTTTATTTGGCCACTAGTTTTTCGTTTTCATCCCTGTATGTGCATTTGTTCTGAATGAGAAGAGGGGAGAAAGCCATTGCCAGACACCCTTGGTGATGGTTTACTTCCCTTAAGGGTGCTATCATAAAGAGCGTTTTTTGGTGTGTTTTTGGTGCGTTTTTTATGCATTTTTTGTGCAGAAAGGCACAGCACTTAAAGCTGTGCATTTCTGCACAAAAAATGCATCCAAAAACACATAAAAAGCACCAAAAAATGCTCTGTGTGAAAGCACCCTAAGAACAAAAGGTATGCCCCGACCTGCAGCTCAGTTTGGCAATCTTCTTATAGCCTAGGCCATCTATATGTAGAGCAACAATAATTTTTTTTTCAGAGCCTCAGACAGTTCCCATTCACACCTGAGCTTGTAACACTATGGGTATGTTCACACAGGGTAATATCGTCACACATTTCACCTCGTATTTGCGCTGTAATACGGACGAGATGCGCGCCGAAATTACGGTAATCCATAGTTCTCATAGAGAACTGGATTACGCCTCCTCTCCCCGCTCGTACAATACGACCGTATTGTACGTGCAGGGAGATAAGTGACAAGATGTATTGCGGCGCGTACTGTACTCGCCGCAGTACATAGTGTGAACACACTCTAACAAGTCACATGACAGCATGGAGGAAAAATGGCAAATTGTGCACAATTTGTCCATTTTCCCTTAGTGGTGTACTTACTTGTTGCCAACGGTTTAGACATTGATGGCTGAGCATCTTTATCCACCTGATACTTCTGTCCCCCTAGATCTGCCATCAAGACAGATACAGGAGGTTCTTATACAATATATATTGGATGATTGTTTTAAATTGGAGACATGCTGACATTAATCTAATGTGTATGGCCAGTTTTAGACTGAATAAAACTGGACAATCAAAAACTTTCAAATCATAATTGAAAACAACATGTCTCTTGTGCATCCTTTAGAAAAAAAAGCATAAGTTTATTCCAAAATTTAAAAACAACAGCAAGTCATATAAAAGGACTAGCGAATCTACCAGACCTTTTATATGACTTGTGGTAGTTTTTAGTTGGCAAGTATAGATCAAATAACATGATAATTGTATAGATTGGATCAGTACAGATACGGTGAAACCTATGATGTGTACCTTTTAATTAAAAACTGGAAAACTATTTTAATTAGGGAAACAGAGGTTTTGTGCTTAGTTCTCATGTATTTTATATATGTTTAAACATTTTTAGGTGTTGCTTTTATTACAGTATTGCCATGCAATATGCCTCTTACAGGCAGACTATCAGACCCTGTCTCTGCCATGGCCTACTAGGCTTCACACATGGCAGACTTGGAGGCAATGATTTGGCCTCTGGCTATCATGGCACCTGAGCCTGCAACATCCACCCTACCCAGAAGACTTGTCAACTCTGTCAGGAGGCTGGTAGGACTCCCCTTGTTCTGGGAGTCTCCTGTAGGATCCAGCAGATTTGGTAAGTATGCATTATATGGGACTACCAGAGTACATCATTAGCACTTACCTGTCTCAATTCCCAAACCCATCTTCTTCTCTCTGATATGAAAAAAACGTATGAGCAGCTCTACAAAGCAGCTCTTCCTTTGAAGTAATGTTTCTAGCAGAGTATACTTTCTTTTTATGGCAACCAATTGAGCATACTATGTTATAGTTCAATTGGGCCTCATCCACCCCTTTGTTTGCCACATTACCTATTATATCTGTTTGTAAAAATGTAATACAGCTATGTGCATGATGCAACAATACTGTAATTCAATTAATTATATATTATTGCACATGAGAAACAGAAAGTTGATAAAAGAAAACTGAGTATGAAATTCTCCAATTAGTTAATTTCATTAAGGATATCCATTATTTGTGTACTAAGTCAAGACAAGTACCAGATTTGTATACTTTATAACGAATGACATAAAGAAAAGTCATATTGCAATTCAATATGTTGCTATATTTACAGTTGTGCTCAAAAGTTTACATACCCTGGCAGAATTTTTTCTGTCTTGGCCTTTTTCAGAGAATATGACTGATAACACAAAAACTTTTTCCCCACTCATGGTTAGTCTTTGGGGGAAGCCATTTATTGACAAACTACTGTGTTTTCTCTTTTCAAATCATAATGACAACAAAAAACATCCAAATGACCCTGATCAAAAGTTCACATACCTTGGTGATTTTGGCCTGATAACATGCACAGAAATTGAAACAAATGGGTTTGAATGGCTACTAAAGGTAACATTCTCACCTGTGACCTGTTTGCTTGTAATCAGTGTGTGTGCATAAAAGCTGAGTGAGTTTCTGGGATATAAACAGACTCTTGCATCATTCATCCAGCAACTGACAGTTCTGGATTGTGAGTCATGGGGAAAGCAAAATAATTGTAGTAGTTGAACTGTATAAAACAGGAAAGGGATACAAAAAGATATCCAAAGAATTGATAATGTCAGTCAGCAGTGTTCAAACTGTGATTAACAAATGGAGAATTAGGGCATTGTAAAAACCAAACCAGGGCAAGTAGACCAACAAAAATTTAGGCCACAGCTGCCAGGAAAATTGTGCGGGATGCAAAGAAAAACCCACAAATAACATCAGCTGAAATACAGGACTCTCTGAAAACTAGCGGTGCGGCTGTTTCAATAAGGAGGCACTTGAAGAAAAATGGGCTGCATGGTCGAGTCGCCAGAAGAAAGCCATTACTGCGCAAATGCCACAAAGTATCTTGCTTACAATACAAAACTTCTGGAACAAGGTCATTTGAGTGATAAGATCAAAATGGAACTTTTTGGCCACAACCATAAACGTTACATTTGGAGAGGTGTCAACAAGGCCTATGATGAAAAGAACAGCATTCCTCCTGTAAAGCATGGAGGTGGATCACTGCTGTTTTGGGGATGTGTGAGCTACAAAGGCACAGGAAACTTGGTCAAAGTTGAAGGAAAGGTGAATGCAGCACGCTATCAGCAAATACTGGAGGCAAATTTGCACTCATCAGCCCAGAAGCTGCGCATGGGACGTACTTGGACGTTCCAAAACACAAGGCCAAGTCGACCTGTCATTGGCTACAGCAGAACAAAGTGAAGGTTCTGGAGTGGCCATCTCAGTCTCCTGACCTCAATATCATTGAGCCTCTCTGGGGAGATCTCAAGCGCGCAGTTCATGTAAGACAGCCCAGGAATATACAGGAACTGGAGGCTTTTTTTTCAAAAAAAATGGGCAGCGTCACCATCTGAGAAAATAAAGAACCTCATCCACAATTACCACAAAAGACTTCAAGCTGTCATTGATGTTAGAGGGGGCAATACACGGTATTAAGAATTGGGGTATGTGAACTTTTGATCAGGGTCATTTGGATGTTTTTGGTTGTCATCATGATTTAAAAAGAGAAAACACAGTAGTTTGACAATAGATGTCTTCACCCAACCACTAACTATGAGTGGAAAAAAAGTTCTTTTGGTATCATTCATATTCTCCAGGCAAACAAAGCAAAAATTCTCTGTGTTTGTTTGGAGTGGTTGCATGGTAACGGCTCAAGTTCCTTGATTGTTAGCTGACCTGCATTGGGCACCTGAACCAGTTAGATGTCTATAAAGCTTGGCTGAACAGGGCACTCTGTGCATAGTATAGGTTAGGATCCTGTTTAGTTCCTCTGTGTTTCTTTGTTCTGGCTTGTGTCAGTTAGTTGTATTAGACTGAAGTATCTTGTTTTATGTCTCAGTCGTGTTGTTCTAAGTTTTGGACTTTGTAGCCTATGCGCAATAAAGATTTGATGTTTGTCTAGTTTCTGTTTAGCCCTGTTCATGTATTGCTGGGTCCTAACTAATGACGAGCGAACAGTAAAATGTTTGCGTTCGAGTTGAGCTTTGAACAGTAGTGGTGTTCGGCTCATGGGTCAATTTGAACTCGAACCCCATTAAAGTCAATGGGAGAAGATGTTGGAGTTAATTTTTATACGTATACAGGTGAGGACAAGCTGTAATTACCATCCATAACATTAAACTGGATACGTGAAACAACTTAGTGAAGAAAATTTGGCTCTTAGAGTGACAGAAAAAAATTGAGAGGCTAAAATACTTCACTCCTTTCAATGGCTAACTGAAAAGATGAGGACAGCTTGCAAGCAGGGATGTAGCTATAGGAGGTGCAGCGGTAGCAGTTTCTACGGGGGGCTGCATCCTGAGGGGGCCAAAGCTCCTTTGACACATAATAAGACACCAGTATTGGAAATGGCACATGGTAACTGGTAGGAGCCCCATTTCACTTTTTGATCAAACAGCTCTTCAGAATATGGATTATTTGGAGTGGTCTGTATATTGAGTTGTGACATTCGGCCCATGTTTGCTTCAGGTTGGACTGCTGCTGATGATGATGATGTTCATTTGTGGCCATGACTGAGAGGAAGAGGAGGTAAAACTGCTGGATGCAGGGTCTGATAACCACAGAATAAAAGATTGGTGACACTGTTCAGTAATGAGACACACAGGGAACTGAGCAAGCGATGATAGGCCTGACAGTCCTGCGACTGACAATGTGCTCGCTTGTGTGTTGTCTGGAGCAGTGCCTTGTCTCGTACCTCTATCCCACTTCCTACCCCCCTCCTTGCTTGCTTACCACCTCTAGTTCTCACCATGTTCAAAAGCTAAATATCATAGCTCTGCGCGTATCACAAGATATATGTAATAAAAAAGAGAGAAGTGTATATATATGGATCACAATAATGCACTGGATTTTTTATCAGCTTTAAAGAGACTTAAAATCTGGCAAAATTACGCTTTTAGGTGTTGAGTAAGATTTAGCAACAGAGAGAACTCTATTTCTGGGGTATATCTGTATGACAATAACACACGGTATATTTGAAAGGTATTTCACCCCCAAAACTGCCAAATAATTTTCACCAACCAACCACTATTTAAATATATTTCTTTGTATAGGAGATTTGGAGCTAGTGTTATACAATTACTGAACCCGCAAAACTGCAAAAAAGGAAGTTTTCTCCACTCAGTATAATTTTCACCAACCAACCACTATTTAGAATATATTTCTTTGTATAGGAGAATTGGAGACGGTGTATTATAAAATGATTTCACCACCAATACTGCAAGCAAGCAGACAGACAGCAGTCTGTACAGTGAGCTGAAAATGCCATTCAGAATGCAATACAGTGAAATACATATAACATGGTCATGTGATTTTAGTAGCCAAGGAGAGCCCTACACCTCAGCTATGAGTTTTTTGACACTTTTATGTGCTCTGCATTGATTGAATGGCCGCCAAAAGTGCAGAAAGGCACTGAAAACTATTAAAATGGCATTTCGAATGCCATGGCCAACTCGAACATTTACTCGAACAAACAGTAAAATGTTCGGTTCGAGTTCGAGAAAATCGAGATGTTTGACTCGCACTTTTCTCAATCGGTACGATCAACAGCAGCTTAGGGACATATTTAAGGGAAAGGTGTTAACGTGATGTCAGGGATAGAGGTTCTGCTGTTAAGGGTAGTTATAAGGTGAGCTTATGAAAGATAACATAGGAAAAGTTAGCTAGGAACAGTTATGGTTATTAGTCTTCCATTCCTGGAGTGTACACATATTCGTATCTTCACCAAACCATGTACCTGTCTATGAGCAAATTCCAAAGGATGGAGACTCATAAATTTAATCTATGAATGTAGCAGAGTTTAATTTTACAGTGATATTAAGCCTTTCCATGTTTTCTTGTCTTATATCACAATAAAGGCCATTGAAAAGCACTGAAAAGATAAAATAGTTTTTTTTGCCATGGCATCAGATTGCATTATCTGTAAAGTTTATCTTTGCCCTGTAGTACAGTAGTTAAACGATGTTATGTATGTTAATCCTGGAAAACCCTCATTAAATATTACATATGCATAAACTTTCTGTGGGTTTTGAGTCTTTGTCTACATACTTTTGATACAGATGCTACATAAAAAATTAATGAAAACAAAATAGAATACTTCTACTCATCCTTTTAGACATAGTCCAATTTTTTGGGCTGAAAGGGCACAAAAATGGAACTCTATGCCCTTAGAAATGATAATAACTTGTGGGTAATCTACTCTGCACCCAGTAATCACAATCCCTTCATATACTCATGTGTATGAAAATTTCTACTTATTCTTAGAACTAGATATATTTAAAAATACTTTTCTTAACTTTCTGTCAGTTATCAAAGGTATGATTGATGTCATTAGGAAAATAAGCTAAGTTTGGAATTGTTCTCTATAAAAACTCATGTAAGAATCCAACATATTCTCAAATAGATTGTCTAAATTTGTATTCATTTATCTGTGAATTTTTTTGTGCTTATTTTTCCTATGCTGTATGTAGCCTCCCTTCTCTGCTGTCGAACATCAGCATTTCCTATTTGAAAGCTGTTTCACTTTGCTACAAGCCCCATAATCCTCATGCAACCTTAGACTCAGTGGATGCCACCTGTTTCCTACCTCATTTTGAAAGCCTTGTGAGGTAGAACCAAAAGTATGTGGCATCAAAGGCTGCACAAAAAAAGTCAAACCACTTTGGTCACCTGATTCTGGCTCCACAACACTGTTTTTTTCCCGTGTGTAGACACACAGAACTAAGCTTCTAGTCATCAAGAAACTGATGTTGCCCAGACATGCCCTGGATGTCTCTTGGTGTTCCACATAAAAATTTTTTAAGCATTTGGCTCGCAGGCTTTTTAGAGGGCCCCAAAAACATAAGAAAAATTTTTTTCCCCTTTTGAGAGCTATTCCACCAACACTATAAGTAAGTAAAGTGGACAGGGGTGTAATTTTATTGGAGGTTTCCCGAGCCCCCCCTTTAAAGGGGTTTTGCCACGATGAATGTTGCTGGATTTCCCCCAAATGGTATTTTAAACACTTTTTTAAATGTATGGATTACAAAAATTTCACCCCGAGAGAGTACACTGCCTTACCGCCCCTTTGTTACTTTTAAAGCTTTTATTTTGATACACCCACAAGACTGCACTGCTGGCCAGGCTAATCTTCTTATCTATGAAGGGAGCTAAGAACTTTCAAGGCACCAGGTGAAATATGTTGCCTTTTGTAAACAGAATCCACCATTGTAGGTGATTTCTGAGTAGATCCCTGCTTTATTGAGACGAAAAACATGAAGAAGTTCAAGTCTGTGGAGAAAAGGTTTTTGTTTTTGTAACAGAATCCACTAGTTTATTTGATTTGAGTGAACATTTCACACGACCCCTTTATGCGGGGGGGGGGGCTCTTGTTTGGGCGTGTCTCTCTCTCCAGCTGGTTGTTTACAAGCTTTTTACAGATAAGGCATGTCCGGAAAAAACCCTTTTAATTTTCCCACCATAAAATGCCAACTACTGCGGTCGGCTTAAGAAGTAGGAGCTTCACATTTTTCCCCATCAACACCCCACTATAAAAAAATGTTTATTAGGGTTTTGTGGGGGTCTATTAATAAAAATTCGACCATCGTTCTATAATTTGACACAAAGAGCCCCTTTCAGTGATGTTTTCTAAGTGTGTACCCTAGTGGTTCACCATACTGTAGAAAAAAATAGGACTTTCAGATAGTACCTTTAAAAGGCTGATACATAGGAAAACATAAAATCAAGAAAAAAAGCTAGAATAAAGCAAATATAATCTAGATACATATATTTATTTCAATACAAAATATCCAGTGATGCAAAAAATATTTCAAGACTATTATCATCTTGTTAAATAATATATTCAAAACACAAAGCATTTTTGGGCAATAGAATAAATGAGATGAATGCGGTAAGTTATTCTGACTTTTCCATCAACTTGTATATTAACAGAAAGAGACGGCAAGCACACTTCAGCTGTGTTTGGCTCGGAACCACAGGAAGAGAATGTAAATGAATGAGCTGAATCCTACCATTGCTCTTTGATTGTTACATATCTGACTGATTTACAGAATATATTATTCACAAGAATTCACTACTCTATCCCTATTGCTATCATGTTCCAAAATACTGATATTGTTTTTTTTCGGCTATGTTCACACTTTGTTTCTTCCATGGCCACATATTTTTTTTACAAGTGATCCAAACAGATTAAATAACAGATGTACAAAATACTTTTTATTTTTCAGAACTCAAAGTTTATTGCATTTTTTTCCAATAAAAAAAACAAAAAGAGTAAAAACAAAAGTCAAGTCATTTGAAAATCACATATAATAGATACTTTTCATTTTTGTTTATTTCCATCAAAAATGGTTGTTTAAAAACAGTACAGAAGTGAATACAAATAGAAAAGGGTTTATGGGAGACGGTACCCCTACATCCATTGTTGTTAAGGGGTTAATAGTGGTTGTGCCTGCTACCACAGTTTACACAGCTTCCTCCCATTCAGATGAATAGGACAGAGCAATACCAGACACAATCAGTAGCTTAAGTAAGGAGCTATGTCTGGCAAATAAGGATTAGTGCCATAACCCCTTCAAACAGCTAATCAACAGGGATTGCTGAGAGCTGAACCCACACCTATGTAAAATTAAAGGGGTTGTCTCACTACAAGGATTGCTTTTTAGGTTGAAGATCTTGCAAAACAAGTCATTTTGCAACGGGTTTCCTTAACGCGTCCTACCATTCCTAGATACCCCCCTCTTGTAGGGGGCGCATCGCCCCTCAGGTCCAAAAGCACGACCGTTTAATCTCCAGATAGGTGCCACACTGGGGCTATAGCACAGCCTCTTTACTGCAGCCTAGTTGAAGTCAGTAAAAACTCCCCTGAATTCAAAATGAAACCAAGAAAACAGGACTGGGGTAAGATGAAAAAAAGTAGAGACAACCCCGTTAATAACCTATCCTAAGGATAGACCACCAACTTTAAAGAACCAGATAATACATTTAACACCTCATATGAAGACAATATATTTTGTGCCAAAGATGGGACAGGGTACTATCTATTTGGCTAATACAGAAGTGTCAATACAGCCTAAGAGGTCTGTATAAAATCTAATAATATACTTCTTTTTCCCTAATTTAAAACTTTTGAAAAAATTAAACTGTTCTGCCAATGTACAGTTTATGACATTAAATTCTCTGAAAGCAGAGACAATGTTTTAATTTGAGTGGATTTAAAAAAAGCTTGAACTATGACTTGGGGCCATTTTCAAAACGTCTAAAAGTAAAACGTTTTTTTGTTGCCATAGCAATCAAACAGACCAAGCTTTCATTTTTCCCGAGCACTTTAAAAAAAAAAAAAGGAGTCCTTTTTGGGTTTCTAGGGGGAAAAAGCCATTTTTCTACTAGACAGTTTTGATAAATGAGGACCATTGTTTTAATAGAACAATCTGCTACTCTTTCTTGTCTTGTAAGAAGAAAGCATAAAAACGCTATTAAATCTGTTGTAAAAAATTGCCATTTGGAACCATTTCCTTACCGAGAGATGTGAAATGGATCTGTCCCTTCACTTTTTTAGTAAACAATACATAACAATCCCCTAAATATATTAGCAAAACTTATGCCAAGAACAAAAATTAGTGTCAATAATTTTTTGAATATCAAAAAAGAAAACTTCATGAACATAAATAGGGGAGTTGGAGTAAAAGAAACCTTTTTGAAGAGAGTGCCTATAGAACAATTTGGAAGAAGGGGTGAAGATTCTGTTTTCTTAGTATAAGTCAGCACAGATAATGAGCAGGGTTTTGAAGAAGCAAGCAGAAGTTTTGTATACCATTGTCTCGCTGTAAAACCCAAAACCACACTTTTCATTTAACCACAGGGGTCTATGCCAAAAAAAGGTTACGAAAACAATGGAAAAAAACCCCTTTTTCTGTATTTTTTTATTTTTTTGCTAATTTCCCTTTAAAAATGAGCCCTAAACAGTGACTATTGGGGCCCCAAGAGAGGACACAGGGTCACGCAGTATCATACTCTTTGACCCTTACCATTTACATGTCTTCATTCTCCAGCAGAAGCAGATGACACACTGTGACAGGGACTCTCTGTGGTGTACAAAGTGGTTTTATGTAATTAAATCTGTTTCTAGAAAAACAGATAAATCGTAGGTAAAAAAAAATCTAGTTATTTAGCGTGAAAAAACTAAGACTATGAGATGTAAAAAGGTTTTGTCTCATTCTACTGTGATCATCTAAGTCAGGCTGTTTACTAAGTATTTTTTAGCTTTTGTATGTGAACACTCATTATTTCTTTTATGTTTTTTTAATTTTGTTTTTTTTATTTTTTTTTTGCCAATTCAGAGATCATACCTGCAATGTCTGGCAGCTTTGTAAGGAGAGTATATTTTTGGAGGAAGGTAGAGTTACATTTGGCTCATGGAACCTGAGGGAAGGGGAAAGACAAAATAAGCCCTAACAATAAAAAGAGACACCAGTATTATTAACGGGACATGGTAGGTGAGAAGCCCTATTACAGATTTTGCATAAAGGGCCGTTCACACTGCTTATTGCAGGGACGGGTTGCAGCCATATTGCGCGCCGTACTGCGCTGCAATATGGCTGGAACCGTCCCACCCTTTTTACGGAAACCCCATATTTTTCCCATAGAGAACTAGGGTTTCCCGTCTCCCCTCCGCACTCGCAACCCCGCCAGCGGGAAAAGTGACTTCACATTACCCCCGGCGGCATTACGCGCCGGGGATAATAAAAGTCATGGGGCTGGCGGGTAGCGCCCCCGCCCCTTATTCAAGCCGTAATTGCGGGCGAAATCCATCCCGCAATTACAGCTTGAATAAGCTGTGTGAACCTGCCCTTAGGGTCCAGTTAAACCTCTGAGCCACGTATCCCCTTCTCCTCACTAAAGAAGCATAAAAGCTGGCCAAGTGGTGAAATATATTTATAGGATACAATTGGCTATATCACATATAGTATGGGCTGATGATAACACGTACAGTATAGTTCTATAAAACTTTGTGTTTTGTGCTTTGCACTGTTGCATTTTTTTATTGTACGTTTAGCATGTTCTGTCAGGACACTTTTTTGAGTTTTAATGTTTGTAATGAGAAAAAGGTAAATTCTCCATCATTTTCATGGTACTTTTATCATGGAGCCACTTGGTCAGGTTTTTTTTTTCTGTTCAGCACAGTTATAAAACCATAAAAAAAGGAAAAAAAATTAACAAAACATAGAGATTAGTAACTGGTGAACCGGCCAAACCAAAAATTAGTCTGAAGTAAAGCAGTCTGCTTGCTCTACTATTGGATTGCTTGAATTTGAAAAACCTGAGAATAGGCAGTGGCAGCCCTCATAGTAAAGGGGTTGTCGCCATCTGCTTCATTTCCCCTACCGCCAGGGCCCCTCTTTCCCATTGGGCCAGGTAGGCCTAGCCCGGGGGCCCCCCCAACCCGGGGGCCCCCGACAGTGGGTGGGGGGGGTTTTTAAACCCCGGGCCGTTTATTGGACTCCGCCCGTCAGAAGGGCCCGGGTTTAATGCCCGTGTGTAGTCTGATGCGCCCTGTATTGCTGTGCCCTGCCTGCGCTTTACTGCCACAAACGAGCGCACGGCACTAGGAAAGCAGGGGGCCCGACTACGATCTTCTGAGCTCCTGACTACGCCCTGTCCCCCCCTCTCCAGCATGCAGCCACTGAAGAGCAAGAGACTGCGGGGGAGAGAAGACGGGGTGCCCCCTCCTCCCTCTAACCCTTACCCTCGGCAGGAGAGAAGATGACTGCCAGTCCTATAGATTCAGAACGAGTGAGTGACCGGGGGGGGGGAGTTGGGGGGTTTTGGGGGGCTTCCCGTTCTATTGCTGGGTGTGTATTGCCTACCCCTATATACTTCTCTGCTTTCGGTATGTAAGCCTACCCAGTGTATACTATCACTGCTTTGTGTATCTAAGTTACCCAGTAATACTACCCCATCTGCTGGCTGTGTATCTAAGCCAACCTGTTACTTCATCTCTGCTTGTACAAAGCTTCCCAGTATATACTATCACTGTTTTCTGTGTATTTAACCTTTTGTGGGATATATTCTGCTTCTGTGACTAACTTTTAACCCAGTATATTCTTTTCATCTGCGCTGTTTTTAAAAAAATTTTTCTAAATAACCCTTGTATACTATCTCCGTCTTGTATCAATTACCAGATATATACTCTCCTGTGACAAATTTTGGAGGGGGGGGAAAGGGACATGTGAATTTCCAGCGGGGGTATTCCGCCGAGAATGATGAATGTCATGGGGGCCCGGGGAAGTGCTCCCCCCCCCTCACGCCGCGGGGGGGACGAAAGTATTAGCCGGGGCTCCCGAAACTACATGTTTTTCGCCAGTACTGTATGCGCCGAATCATCTGTGAACATAGCCAAAGTGATTTTTATCTGTATTCTGCGTTGGTTGGGGGGGCCCCGTGCACAGCCTGCCAGGGCCCAAATTGCTTAAAGGCTCGCCTAACCCCTTGCTGGGGGCCATCCTAAAAAGGCACATGGGTGGGACGTCAAGAAAGATAACCTTTAAAAAAAACACAAAAAAAATGAAAAAAATCTCCCCTTTCCACCATTAATCTCCATCTTTCCTTTAATCCTTTTTATTACAACTTAAACTTCATATGTACTGTATAAAAGAGATTTTTTTTCTTTTCTTTCCGGTCTTCTACTTTCTTCCTGGCTCAAATGATTAGCTGCACCAGTCTGACATCACCATTTAGAAATAAATATCTTTGAATGGTGATTCCAGTGCAGTGGCACATGAGCAATGCAGCTGCTGTGGTGATGTTCCATTTAGCCAGAGCCAGGAAAAACAAAAGACCGGGGGAGAGGTGCTGCAGAGTCAACACTGAAACAGATAAGAAAGAAGGTGAGTATGAGTTTTTGGGGTTTTGGGCAGCATTACCTTAATTTAAAAAAAAAAAAAAAAAGACTGACAATCCTTTTAATTTTTATATTATCTGCAGATTTCTACAAGCTTATTTGTAGACTGACAAACAGTGGCTGCAAGATTATCACTCGTTTACTTCTATCAGTCATTTCTAGATTTAGACTTTCCTTTAATGCCTACATTGACCTTTGGTGCATGAAAGTTTACCCACACAATACTGATACCACAAACATTAAATAAATAGCAATCCAAAATTCGCAAACATAGACTGTCCCATTAGACCATGGGTCAATAGAAAAGTCGGCAGCACACCCTATTTACCTTTCTGCAATATAGGAACCATTTATTCATACAATAAAAACTGGCTCCATGGGGGGGCGAAATGGTTTTAAATTTAACTGTTCTCTGAAATAATATATTCATTTGCTTTGACTTCCGAAATTGTTCTATCAGATGCAATTATTCAGCACTATAGCCATGAAAATGTGACCTCCAGATATAAGAACTTATTGCAAAGGGGCATATTTTTTTGTTTGTTTTTGTATGTTTCGGAAAAATTAAAGTTTTTTTTTGTGGTCCTTTAAAAAAAATAATAATAAAAAAAAAAAAATATATATATATATATATATATATATGGGGGATTTGTCATTTTCTGAGTGTATACAGATGTAGATGTATATACAGAAATCTTTTATTTTCCAAATTTTTTGACCCAAAACTCAAAAACCAAAAAATAAGCCCAAACATTTAAATGACCATTTAGCTTGGTTTTATCTTTATTTTTACATGTACAACACCATAATTTAACACCACGTTTAAATCCTTTTTTTAAACCAAAAGTGGGCCAACAAAAATTAAGGCCCAACCCCCTTTAAATACTGTATATTTTTTAAAAACAAGATTGGATACACAGGGAAAGAACAATGGGTACTTTGAAGGCAAAAGCTTGAAAAATTTTTTAAACCGAACTTGGGGGGCCCATTCCTTTATTATTGACACTGCGTAAAACCCTTTGCCATGGTAACCTCAAACATTTACTTGGCCTTTTTTGCAAGTACAAAAGGCCTTCTGAATAGCCAGCCCCCCACCATGAATGTGAACTTTTAAGTGTTTTACAATACTGAGCCCAACTTATCAATTGGATCAAGTAATCATTGTTCAGAATGAGAGCATAAAATTATGCTTCTGTACTTACTGTGCCATCTTGTTTCAGAGAATTCATCACGGACATCTGTTTCTGCAATCCTGGTAGAGTTCAACTTCTTTTAAAATCAGTTCACATTTTAATGAAATTTACATTTTTAGCAAGAAACACCTGCCTTCGGTGCAGAAGGAGTTAACATGGTGGCTCCCTCGGCTTGTGTCTAAAGCGATAATTGCAGTGGTGAATGCCAACTTTTTTTTTTGTTCAAGTTTTATGGATATGAAAAATATCCTTCAAGGCATGGACTTTACTAGCTGATGAGAACCATCTGATCCAAGTATATTTTTCCTACATTTCATATCATCAAAAACTCAAAAGCATGTTCTATCTATTATCATTATCAATAGTTGAGAAATGAATATTCCAGTTTACAGACACAAATGACATTGGGGGAATGTTTGATCGTTTTTTTTTTCCCCTTTTTGGGGTCAAAAGCGCCAAGGTGGGGGCTACGATTCTAAGCGCCTAACAATTTTTAGGCGCTTGTTCTAAGATCACACTTTCTAATGCGCCTAACATGAGGGGCATTTGGGGGGGGGTTTCGACCACACTCGTAATATTAGAAACCCCTTATGAATGTGGTTCGGTTTTTTAAAAATAGGCGGTTTACTGCTCGGCAGGCAAACCCTTTCAATTGGTCTGCCTGAGCCTAGGAGTCAATGGAATAAATTTGGGTTTTTGGGAAAAAATGTCCAATATTTCTAACTTACACCTACAATAATAAAAGTAATTTTGATTTATCAAACTATATAAATTTTTTTAAATTTAAAAAAAAAATGTTATCATAAAAATTAATATTAAAAAAAATTAAAACCCCAAAACATAAAAATATTCCCATAAAAAAAATATTTAAAATTAAAAGAATCTAAAACTAATTTTACATTAAAAAAAAACCCATATTATTTAAGATTTTTAATTTTTAATTTTTACTACTTAAATTTGAAAATTTTTTTTTGTGCTCCACCTTTATTTTTACTTTAAACAAAGCCAAAACCATCTGAGTTGGCCCTGTGGTCCCCAAGAAGTTCGTAAAGTTTTTTTTCCCACTGTATTTAATGACTTTTCTTTTTTTTTTATATAAAAAAAAAAAAAAAAAAAAATATCTGACTTTATACATGTTGGTGCATTACTTTCGCTAAGTTTCGTAATGCGCCAAATACACAGGCGAGGTGCAATGAACTTAAGACACCACTTATGAACGCACAAAAAACACTTTCACACATTCAATGTGCATTATCATGAAAGCAATGAGAAAAAGGACTTTATGCAACTAGTTCCATACATGTCTCCCCTGAGTCTTACGCCACCGACCTTACGAACCCCTTCACGCATCCATGTAAATGGCATGAAAGGAGGATGAAGGGGACTCCCACACTGCGCACACACCGAGCATGCTCCCGACGCAGCAGCTGTCAGCTGCTAATTACAGCCGGCAACCGCCGCTAACAGCAGGGAATGGAGTAGGCTCCAATCCCAGCTGTCAACATTTTAGTTCCTCCCCTCAGATCGAACCCCAATGACTTAATCATGGGTGGGGATCGGTTGTCATGGCAACTAGAAACCTCATGCAGGCTTCCGTAGTTACCATTTATAGGCGGGGTGTAATATGTAATGAATAAAAAGCCTATATACAACAGTACAATAGTACTGCTGTATACAGCACAAGCATTCATGTCCTCTAGTGGTTAAAGAGAACCTGTCATATAGATTATGCCCCCCTTGCTGAGGACAGAAAAACTAGTGACAGACATGCTGTGTCCAGCGCTGTGTCCCTTATTCTGTAAGATGCAGCAGTTTTAGAGCATTTAGTACTCAAATCTGTAGTTTTCAGCCAGAAAAGTCATGAAAAGAGTCAGTTTTTTTCAAACCCCACCCACCTGAGCTAGCCCCGCCCACCTCATAACTGATTAGCCTATTACTTTGATTAAGTAGAACCATGTGAATAACTGTCAGTGGGCGGGGCTAGTCTTTGGTGGGCGGGGCTAACACCTGCTCATGAATAAGATTTGAGCATTAAATGTTCTAAAACTACAGCATTTTACAGAATAAGGGACACAGCACTGGAAACCGCATGTCTGTCACTAGCTTTTCTGTCCTCAGCAAGGGGGGGCATAATTTCTGTGACAGGTTCTCTTTAAGTACCTAGGAGGACTAATTATTGAAGTAAAAAAACTTTTAGAAAATTAATATTAAAAGTTTTTATCACTCCCTTTTGCCATTTTACAAATAGAAAAAAAAGAAAATGTTATAAATAATTGTTATAGCAGATTTTATAAAAGTCTGATCTATTACAATACAACATAATTTATGAATACTGTAAAAGAAAAAAAATCCAGGTGCCAAAGTTCTGGGGTTTTTTTTGGTCATTTCATATTTCTAAAAACTTGGACTAAAGAGTGGTCAAAAAGTCATATGTATCCCAAAATGGCACCAATGAAAAGTACACTTCAGCCTGCAAAAAAGAGCCCCTGCTCAGGTCCATAGACTAAAAATCAAAAAAATTATTGGACACAGAAAAGGACATTTCAGCAAAAAAATTGAAAAAAAAAAAAAAGAATTTTTTAGATTAATTTTTTCATGTAGAGGCACAACACACTTGGAGGTTACTGTCCCTTTTTGAAATAGACAGGCATAATGATTACAACATAAGTTGTTGGTTTCTCTCATTACTGGAGTTGCTTATAAATTCTATTTAGACCTAAGGTGAGGCTGAGTTGATGATGAGTAACAGCTTCAGCTAAGCACTTCTGTGCTGCTATGGTTCCAAGCAAGGCTATCTCTTTATATAGCATGTCCTGCATAGTAATTATTCTCAGAGAGTTGCACCAGCCACTAGTATATAATGCCCAGCGCCCTCCAGAGGTGTTTATGAAGTCTCTACAATTTTCCATAATCACCAGCCCTACTAGCATGGCTGTAGCATTCATACCAACACTTACAAGTATACAGAGAACAGTCTCTTTAGCAAAGTCCAATCCACAGTCCTTGGATGAGTTGTTGTATCCTAAGAAGTATTACATATTTAACAACGTGGGGTTCAGCTTGACAGTAACTTTGTTTTAGCACCTTATGTCTTTAGTGTCACTTGCAGAAGAATAGATTGAAGCTCCGGGGCTAAAGTGCAAAAAGTGAAGTGGGCCCCCCAGCTTCCATGTGCCACAATGCTGGTATCTCCTTAGGGCATGTCCCCACGGCACGGGTTTTCGACCGGTTTTTCAGCCGGTTTGCGGTTTTGCAGACCGCCTGAAAAACCGGGCAAAAATGAGCACAATGGTGCTCTATGGAAAACCCATCCGGCGGTTTTTCCGCCCACGGTCCGGCCGCAAAATGTTGTGGAAGCACAATCTTCCGTCCGGTTTCCAGATGGAATATGTGCTTCTCAATGTGAATGGGGAGAAAAGCCGTCCCCCGCGCGGCCGTGGGGACGGCCGCAAAACAGGACAAATACCGGCCGGCAAACCGAACGGTATTTGTCCTGTGCCGTGAGAACGCGCCCTTATGTGGCAGGAGGGCTTTTGCGCTCCCTCGGGCTGCAGGGCCCAGTAGCGACTGCTACACAGGCACTCCCTGTAGCTACGCCCCTGGTCACTTGCAATGTTCCTTACTGGACAGGATCATTACAGACTCAAAGTCCATATCAGTATGTGGCTTCTGTACATGATTTCATCTTCTATTGCACTATTTTTCCCAGTCTGAGCTTCTAATGGCCTTTGGCCGGGCTGCAGGCAACTTCGTTTTGCTCACACTTCAGCATACACCATCCTCATATGGTAGAGGCTCTGGTGATCCTGAAACACCAGTCACTCCTCTGGTCTTTTCTCTTGGTCTCTCACAGCCCACCAGTGTGTTTCTCTGTGTCTGTCCAGGTCCAGACCTCCAGTCTGTCCAGTCTTGCACTTGATTTTGCTGTGTTACATGCACTGGCTGCACAAATTACCCTCAGGTGCAAAAAACAGGCAGCTATATGGATGCACTTTAAAGGGTTATCTCACTACATTGATTCATCTTATCTCAGTCCTGTTTTCTTGGTTTCATTTTGAATTCAGGGGCGTGTTTACTGTCTTCTACTAGACTGTACTAGAAGCCAGGTCTGTAGCTTTAGCAACCAGTGCTGACAGTCTATCAGGAGAGACTGAACAGGTCTGTAGCTATAGTGACCTGAGGAGCTGATGCAGCCCATACAAGAAGAAATATCTAGGAATAGGTAGGACACTGTTATTGGACATATATTGCAAAGTGACTTGTTTTTGCAAGATCTTTAATACAGAAAGCAATCCTTGTAGTGAGACAACCCCTTTAACCTCTCCTTGATGCAGTGCAGTCCAGTGTTCACCACTGTCAGATACAAAGCACCACATAATGCCCCTTCCTAACAGCTACCCCTCTTGTAGAATGACAGTCCAGAAAGACCTTTCCTAGTCCATCAACTAACACAGGAATGGTGACACTGAAATAGTGGTTCAACAGCTACTGCTCTTTGAGCCAGAGAATGCATAGGCCACATTTAGGGCCACATGTATGAAAACTGTCTAGGTCTAAAACTCACTTTGTTGCCCATAGCAACCAATCAGAGTTCCCCTTTCATATTATGCAGTTCTCTGGAGAAATGAAAGGGGCGTTCTGATTGGTTGCTATGGGCAACAAAGTGAATTTTAGACCAAGACCATTTTCCTACATGTGGCCCTTAGTATTCTATACCCTAAACCTATGGGCTGACTTAACCTATGATATGGTCTTATACGATAAATATATTTTTCATAAGCTAAAATTTAGTAGGTCACTGTGTTTGAGAATATGTTTATTGGCCTTCCTCAGGATTTTACTAAGTGTATAAAATAGGGTACAAATTAGATGTTGATGGACAGAACAGTGAATTTAGGGGTCTTAGCCATCAGCTTACTTAGTGTGCCTCACTTCTATGCAAAATCTAAATCTATACTTCCATAAAGTAGACCAAAATAGTCAAAAGGGAATAATCTTTGGTCTGTTGAAGGCTATGGGTACCTTTGCGGGAGTATTCAGATGTATATACAACGCATATAGTTAATTCCTTTAGCGGTTGCTACACACAGCTACATAAACATACTTGGTGGATCACGGACACATTGCCACAATATATTTTTTACAGTGTATCTGACAGTGTTATTATCTAACAGAGTCTGACATCTAAAGTCTGAAGATGAGGTAATTAAAAGAAAATCCAGTATCTCGCCTTACAGTGTTTGCTATAATTTGCCAGGCAACTTTCAAAAACCATTAAAAAGAATGGCGTGTGTAACAATTTTCAGTCATCAATCATTAAGATTGAAGTTAAGAGAATTGTCAATGACACTCATTTATTTTGTTGTTTAAAGAAATGTAACAGTGCTCGATGTCAATATTTCTGTGTGGGATTTAAATAAGAACTAAGCCAAGGTGTCTCACCAGCTACTGCACTACAACTCCTGAGATTGATTGACGGCGGATGCTTATGGTCAAATATGGTCAAATCCACACTTTGCTATTTAAATTCACATCAGATACACATGTGAGTGATTTAATAGATTATTTCAATAAAAAAGAACAGCAAATACCATCATAAAACTGAAAGAGAGAATTGTAATAAACCATTGATGCATTTATTGATTAGTAGGCGTTCACGCTAACCTATGGTTACAAAGAAAAAACATCTTTTCTTAAGCAGCTGAATTTGGATGCAGTGTAAATGCTGTGATTTTTTTTCCTTTTCTTGTTGCTTTTTCTATATGTACATGTATATTTGTATATGTACATTTTCTCTTTAAATGCGTGCTAAGTTGGCAGATTCGATGTGATGGGTGCTATAACTAATTCTCCCCTTCTTTTTCACAGCAGAGTCTAAAGGCCCCTTATATAAATTAAAAATACACCATGATCTTTTGCACCACTACTTTTTTTTCCCATACTGACAAGCAATATGCAACTATTAAATGGATTTTTTTTCTTTTGTAAATTGGGTGGTTATTTTATTATACATAATTATATCAAATTTACCCTATGTACATGACTTCCTAGTTTGTCTCCATGACTTCCCATGTGTGAGTTCTAATAGTACGACAGTGGGGATGGTTCAGTGGTTAATTTTTCAGGCCGACTATGGCTTGAGAGGTGTGAGTGTTATCAGCTGGACTTGATAAGGGTGAAAAAAGCTGGAAACCACCTTAGTACGGAAAAAGATTAACCCATTGTCCTTTCATGTATTGCTCATCATTTCTCTGTGTCTAATTCAATCTTATCAGGAATGACAGAAAAAATAGTTCAGCAAGTTGCGCTATTTCTGCACTATTTTTGTCTAAACAATGGTGGAATCAATAGGATAATCAATATGGTCTGTCGGGCGCCAATCATCTACATTTTAAAAAGGATCTTTTTGTTTCCATTTTCACCACTCAGAACAGAGGCTCAGAACAGAACCTCCAACGCAGATGTTAACCAAGCCTAAGGCATATTACAAAGTTTCATAATTACATGTGCTACTGATTTAATGAAAGAAAAGAAAACCTTATAGATACACTATAAAAACAAAATGTATTCAATATTTTGGAATACATTTATAGTAACAGCAGTTATTACATACTGTACAGTTACACAAAGTGAAAGAATACATCTTTGCATATATTCATGTTTATCGTAATGGTTGACTATTTCTTCAATTATATCTTTATTTCTACATACAATATACAGTTAAAACCAGAAGTTTACATACACTATCCAAAAAAATCACATATGCATGTTTTTCTCACTAACATGAAATCAGAATAAACCTTACACATTTTTGGTCAGTAAGGATTAACAAAAGTTTTTATATTTGCCAAGTACCAGAATAATGAGAGGGAGAATTTTTAAGGCATTTTTATTACTTGCTGCAAAGTCAAAAGTTTACATACACTAAAAATACTCTGCCTTTAAACAAATTGGGACAGCCCATATGATGATGTCATGTCTTTGGAAGCTTCTGTTGTTAATTGACAACAGCTGTGTTAATTAGCGACACACCAGCGGATGTATTTTAAATGTACACCAGAAACAAACTTCCTCTGTGTGTAACACCATGGCAAAGTCTAACAAAATCAGCCAAGATATCAGGAAGAGAATGGTGGACTTGCACAAGTCTGGATCATCCTTGGGTGCAATTTCCAGATACCTGGAGTTGCCACGTTCATCTGTACAAACAGTTATACACAAGTTCAAACAAAATGGGGATGTCCAGCCATCATGCCGCTCAGGAAGGAGACGGGTTTTGTGTCTCAGAGATGAGCATGCTTTCGACCGACATGTGTATATATCAAGCCAAGAACAAAAGCAAAAGACCTTGTGAAGATGCTGGCTGAAGCCGGTAAGATTGTGTCATTATCCCCGGAAAAATGAGTACTGTATCAACATTGGCTGAAAGGCCACTCTGCCAGGAAGAAGCCAATACTCCAAAAGAAACATATAAAAGCCAGATTAATGTTTGCAAATGCACACAGAAACAAAGACCTACATTTTTGGAGACATGTCCTGTGGTCTGACGAAACTGAAATTGTACTGTTTGGCCATAATGACCATTGTTATGTTTGGAGTAAAAGGAGAGAAGCTTGGAAGCCTAAGAATACAATCCCAACTGTGAAACATGGGGTGGCAGCATCATGTTGTGGGGTAGTTTTGCTGCAGGAGGGACTGGTGCACTTCAAAATATAGATGGCATCATGAGGAAAGAAGATTATGCAGCAATACTGAAGCAACATCTCAAGGCATCAGCCAGAAAGCTAAAGCTTGGGTGGAAATTGGTCTTCCAAATGGACAATGACCCAGAGCATACTATCAAACTGGTTACAAAGTGGCTTAAGGATAACCAAGTCAATGTTTTGGAGTGGCCATCACAAAGCTCTGATCTCAATCCTATTGAAAATGTATGGGCAAATCTGAAAAGGCAGGTGTGAGCAAGGCAACCTACAAACATGGCTCAGTTACACCAGTTCTGTCAGAGGGACATACCAACTATTGTGAGAAGCTTGTGGAAGGATATCCAAAACATTTGAACCAAGTCATTCAGTTTAAGAGCAATGCTAGCAAATACTAATGAAATGTATGTAAACTTTTGACTTTGCAGAAAGTGATAAAAATACCTTAAAAAAGTCTCTCCCTCGTTATTCTGGCATTTGGCAAATATAAATAATTTTGTTACCTAATTGACCTAAAATGGGTAAGGTTTATTCTGATTTCATGTCAGATAGTGAGAAAAACATGCATATGTGTCTTCTTATATAGTGCATGTAAACTTCTGGTTTCAGCTGTAGCTGTAAAAGCAATTCATGAGGACAGCAGATCACCAATTACTTAAAAAATGTATTATCTGTTGGTGTGTCTCCAGACAATAAATCAGCTGTTATGTAGTCTAATGTTGTTATCTCATTTGTTCTGTGCTAATGGTGTAAATACCAGACCAGTGCTCTGTGTCCCTGTCTGAATAGACAAACTCAGGAAAGTAGCTGTAAATTGTAGTCTTGTTAACTAACAGATCTGTAACCCATAACAGTGTAATAAAATCTAGAAAATGGTAAAACTGTTTTTATTAAAGAAAAAAATGTCCAGAGGGATGTTAACACATTGAGGATTTTCACCTTGAAAATTCTGAATAGGTCTCCAAGGATTATTAGTAAATATTTGGCAGAGAATGCATCTGATATTTACCCCCCAAAAATTGATTACGTTTGCTATCTAATTAAGCCATATTTTCCTGAGTAAGATTCAGCTACATCTAGACCTTAAAGGGGTTGTCTCGCTACAAAGATTGCTTTTTATGTTAAAGAGCTTGCAAAAACAAGTCACTTTGCAATATATGTTCATTAACAGTGTCCTACCTATACCTAGATATCCCCTCTTGTATGGGCTGCATCAGCTCCTCTGGTCGCTATAGCTACAGACCTGGCTTCTACTGCAGTCTAGTAGAAGCCAGTAAACATGCCCCTGAATTCAAAATGAAACCAAGAAAACAGGACTGAGGTAAGATGAATTAATGTAGTGAGACAACCCCTTTAGCTGACGCAGCAGGACACAGGATGGACCCACACCCATTCATATGCTTCCAAACCACAGTCTTGCACCTTGGAGGAATAACGGATTGGGATCTCCATGTTTGAGCCCAGTAGACCAATCTAGCATTTATCACCTATGCTATGGATAGGCAATAATTACCCTCTTTTAAAGGGGTTTTCTCACCACAATGATTAGCTTTCGACATGTAGGGAAATGTAAATGAACACAATTATCAAATACATTGCTTTTTATTTTGATTTGCTGAGGAGATAAGAGAGAATTTATTTCTTCTGAGTGCACACAAGTTTATCTTGGTTACCGACCATCTCTCTCCTTTCTCTTATCTGATTACTGAAAGCTGCAGTCAATGCATTGTGATGTCCCTCCCTGCAGTGTGTAATCTCTCTGAAAGGAGATTTGTTTGTTTAAACTAATGATATTTTTTCACTCCTTAGAGCTCTGTAATCTTGTGTACTACAGATTTTACATCTCCTGTAGTAATTTCAATGCAACATTATCAGCTAGGAATAGCAGAGCAGTTATGTCAATCAGTGCTACAGTCCAACCAGGAAGTGTGAGTCTGAAGCTGTCAGTGACTCTATGTAACTGAATAGTGAGAAACCCACTTTAAATGTATGCTTACAGGAGTTGTCCACCTCATAACAAAACTGTTGCAATAGCTCCCAGGCCCCCATTAAAATAAAAAATAAAAACTTATATTCACCTTCCTCCAGTTCCCAGTTCCAGCACTGCATCTCTCTGTTCTTCTGTTTTTCTTCTGTCACTTCTAAATGGGGATGTCACCCCTGCAGCTGTTGATTAGCTGCAGTGATCACGTGCCACTAATTTACATCACTGTTCAGAAGAAATCAACTTCGAACTGTGGTGTAAGTAGAGGCACATGATTAATGCAGCTAATTAGGGGCCACAGCGGTGACCCCCCTGTTCGGAAGTGACAGATAGAAAACAGAAGAATGGAGAGAAGCAGCTCTAGAACTGAGGACCAGAGGGAGGTGAGATTTTTTTTATTTTACTAGGGACCTGGGAGATATTGCAACAGTTTTTTTAAGAGGTGGACAACTTTTTTAAAGGTGTTGTCTCATCTTAAAGTTTCATAGGATGCATGAATGAAATAATGCTAATTTGCTCTGTCACTTCCTGGTCAAGCTGTCTGTTATTAGCATATGAGCTCCCTGTATTCAGACTTCTCTGTTTATTAGTCTACATTAGCTAAATTACCTTCTACCAGGACAGGAGAAGCTGCTGAGCTAAAGTAAACAGTAGTGTAACTACTGTCTTTTGTCTGAAAGATCAGATAACACACAAGCTCTCACACTGCTGTGACCTGTGTGATGACATCACTCCCTGCTATCAGATAAAACAAACAGCAGGGGAAAAGGAGTACACAGGTCGGTCACTTGGGAAACTAGAAAGCCCTCAGAAGGGGATAAAATCATTTGTAGCTCCTTAACAAAAAAAGATGAACAAAGCAATATATTAGGAAAATGTCTTCATTTACTGTTCCCTACATTTTGAAAGCTATTCTGTGTAGTGAGACAACTCCTTTAAGCACCAGCCAGACACAGGCAGGATTCGTTTAGAGCTCCATACAGAGCTTTCACCCTGAGTAACAAAGGTTCAATGATAAGCATTTCTGCCACGTAATAAAACTTCCAAGTGTTGGAGGTATGCTTTAAATCTTTCCAATCTCCCATGCCTTGTATAAAGCTACATAGCTACAGCAGGGGTAAATGGGAAGAAGGGTGGTAGTGAAGCTCTGGAGTTGCTGTGCAGTAGACTGGTATCCCTTTAAACATGTTTGTTCTAATACTACCAGCAGATTAGTGGCTTAGGCCTGCTACTGTGATCTTTAAACTGGTAAGCAGTCATGTGGTTAACCATTTAGAGTCAAAAGGGCTGGTGGCTCAGTGCTTTGGATTGAAGTTAAGCCTCGGCAGACATCAGAGCCTCTGAGTCCAGTGATGGTATATTAATAGAGCCTGATGCGCACAGACTGATGCTGTTTCTAGTAGGAAATAGGTTCTGATATTTTTGTTTTTGCTCCTTCTAAAACTTCTATAATGAAATGTTTGGTTTACAGATAGGTGAAGGCAATGAAAGAAAAAAACATACCCCAGTTATGCATATTTATCAAGGCTGAAAAAAGCACCGATACTAATGTATCTGTATATTTCTGACATTTAGGCAATGGTCCTACAGTAGACTACTATCATAAAAGTAATTTCACATTATCAATTACTAATGCAGACACTAGCTTAGTGTACGTGGTTCACATATGCCTTTTGTTTTCTGTTCAAAATCTCCATAACCTCTCTCCTCCATACATCTCTGCTCTAATCTACAGATACCTCCCCTCTCACAATCTCCGCTCCTCACAGGACCTTCTTCTCTGCTCTCCTCTCATCAGCTCTTCACATAACCGTCTCCAAGACTTCGCCTGTGCTTCCCCCATTCTCTGGAACTCACTGCCCCAACAAATCAGACTCTCCCCAACTTTCACCAGTTTCAAAAGCAACCTGAAAACCCATCTCTTTAGGATTGCATATAACCTATAATAACCCCACCGCCAGTACACCCTCCACAAACATGTCTGCCCCGCACCTTCTGTCTCTCCCCTCCTTCCTTGTAGTTTGTAAGCCTTCACAGGCAGGGTCCTCTCCCCACTCTGTATCAGTTGTTAGTCCTTTATCGTCACCATTGTATTTGTTCAACATTTGTTATGTATGTAACTCCCCTTGAGTGTACAGCACCCTGGAATCAATGGCGCTCCAAAATTAATAATAATAATAAAATGTATATAACGGATCTACAGCCAAAAACGGAGATTAACTGATGCAAATGGAAATCCGATCGTCTGGTTTTTTAAGTGATCTGTTGTACGGATCCATAAAAAACTTGTAGTTTTGTTTCCATTTGCATCAGTTAATTTTCATTAAAAACTGGTGCTTTTTTCTAAAATGTCTGAAACTTGTCTGCACATGCGCAGAAAGATTAACGGATCTTTTTAAAAGATGTAAAAACAGATGCAAACAGATCCTCATCCGCTTGTATCCATTTTCTATTGACTTAAATGTAAAAAAAAAATATTGGGTTACTTTCTGTCAAATTTCAGGGTGGAGGGGGAACAATAGCACAGCATGCTACACTATTTTTTCATAAAAAAAAACAACTGAAATATGATGGAATGGAGCCAAACTAAAGCAAACTGAAAGCCAAAAGCACCATTGAAATCAGTAGGTGACTATTCTTTTCCGTTTTTCTGATTCCAAAACAACAATGGAAAGCCAAACGCAGATGTAAACCAGGCCTTAAAGAGAATCTGTGACATCTCCTGACTTGTCTGTTTAAGTAAATACTTGTGCTCTACATGGAATAACATGTTGAAGCATCTTCCCGTTGTGCTGTTGCTCTGTTATTCCCCCTAGAAATGTATTACTGAATCCGTCAGGTGGGTGTTACCATTCTATTCTTCAGGGGGGTGCACACACTGACTGCCAGCACTGATTGGACAATGTCACACTGTTCAGGGACACACCCACAATTGGCAACACCCAGCTGACAGATTCAGTAGTACATTTATAAAAAATAACAGAGGAACAGCACAACACAGAGTTATAAGAGAAGATGCTCCAGAATTTATATTTTACAGGGAATGCAAGGATTTACTACATGTAGGAGATGTCACTGGTCCTTTCTTAAAGGGGTTGTCTCGCTACGAAGATCATAGTTGAAAATGTAGGGACCAAAAATCTAAGGCTGTACGCCCTTGGTTACCATTAGCTGTAACGGATGCTGGTAGTGGATCCGCTGGACCACCGCAAGCGATGGTGTAAGCCATACCAGGGGGCGGAATATAAGTAGAACCCGGTTTTCACCAGAGCCCGCCGCAAAGCGGGATGGACTTGCTGTGGCGGAGAACTACCAGGTCGCCCCACTGGCGTGACTTGCTTGCAGTGGCAGCCAAGGCAGTGCGTGGTACAAAATCGTGAGACGTAGGCAAATTCGGGGACAGGCAAGAGGTCAGGGCAGGCGGCAAAGGTCGAGAAACAGGAGCGTAAAGGTTCGGCACACGGAAGACAGTCTACGAGGCAGAAGACGCTTTCTCTAACGGCAGTACGGCACTAAAGATCCGGCAAAGGTGAACCGGAAGGAAGGAGGTTAAATAGGGTCACCTGCCAGCCTTTACCAATAATGGGCGTACTGGCCCCTTAAATCCCCGAGAGCCGGCGCGCGCGCACGCCTAAGGCGCGGGCATGCACATACCGGCTGGCCAGGAGGACGACAGGACGCGGGAACGTGGTCAGGTAAGGAGGGAGCCGGGACCCGACGGGCGGCAGCACGAGTGCGCCCGCAGCCCAGGCGAGGGGCTGCGGGACCACTCGTGGCATTAACAAAGTGCTATGGTTTTAGAGAATGGGCTGGATTACTTGTGCTTAGCAATGGAGTTTGTTTACTGGTCGGGGAAGCATTCTGTCTCACCCAGGTCGCAGACAAGAATGTGCATGCAAATGAAAGGCAGTGAAGAGGTCCTGGGAATGCATGTATTGGCAAGAACACAGAGGAGATGCAGTAAATAGGACCTGCAGGGGGGGGGGGTGTATTGGCAGGGGGACCCACGGAGGAAAGGCAGTGAAGAGGACGGGCGGGGGGGGGTGTATTGGCAGCGACGCAGAGGAGTATTGCCAGGGGGACCCACGAAGGAGAGGCAGTGAACAGGACTGCAGGGGGGGTGTGTATTGGCATGGGGACCCAAGGAGGAGAGGCAGTGAAGAAGACGGGCAGGAATGTGTGTATTGGCAGCCACAGGGATGTGTGTATTATCAACCACAGGCATCGGTGGGTGAGGGGTGTCGGCAGCTACATGCACAGAGGAGAGAAAGAGAGAGAGATCACTGACTGCAAGCAGAGGTGCTGGGGGGGATGGTGCGATTCACTGACTGTGCAGTCAATGATCTCTCTCTCTCTTTCTCTCCTCTGTGCATGTAGCTGCTGATAATACACACATCCCTGTGGCTGCCAATACACACCCTCCCTGCCCGTCCTCTTCACTGCCTCTCCTCCGTGGGTCTCCCTGCCAATACACAGATTCCTGCCCGTCCTCTTCACTGCCTCTCCTCCGTGGGTCCCCCTGCCAATACTCCTCTGCGTCGCTGCCCATACACCCCCACCCCCCTCCCCCCGCCTGTCCTCTTCACTGCCTCTCCTCCATGGGTCCCTCTGCCAATACACACCCCCCCTGCAGGTCCTTTTTACTGTCTCTCCTCTGTGTTGTTGCCAATACACGCATTCCCAGGACCTCTTCACTGCCTTTCATTTGCATGCGCGTTCTCTTCTGCGACTTGGGCGAGACAGAATGCTTCCCCGACCAGTAAACCAACTCCATTGCTAAGCACAAGTAATCCAGCCCATTTTCTAAAACCATAGCACTTTGCTAATGGTAACCAAGGGCGTACATGCTTAGATTTTTGGTCCCTACATTTTCAACTATGATCTTCGTAGCGAGACAACCCCTTTAAGGGACATTCCCATCTCAGATATTTATGTCATATTAATAGGATATCCCATAAATCACCAATAGGTACAGGTACTACCTCCAGGAAGTAAACCTATCTCAAACATAAGGTTACACTTAACCACTCTGCCCTTAATGATGTCGTGACTGCAAAAAAAAGAAGAGGTGGCACACATGCATCCATGACATGGCTCTCTTCTATGGGAGATCTAGTCTAGTACATGATTAGAGAGCCATGCATGCTGGGCCACATCTTTATTCTATGCAACCTCAATAGAGATGAGGACTGAAGGTAAGGGAAAATTTCTGGCATATCCTTTTGATATGATGTCAATGAGATAGAAATACCCCTTTACGAATTTCACAGAAAACGATGCTATACAATTAAATTAAAGACATCAACTGAACCTTTTATGATTAGATTTGTAAAAATTAGTAAAAATGTTTTTCCAAAAATCTTGCATAAAACTATGAAGTGCAATGGACCTAATAAACAGCTAATAAATGTTTAAAAGTTCCATAGAATTGTAAAGCAACTCATGGGCGTGGGTGGATGATGAGTGTATCAGTGGCAGTGGTGTGGTGCACCAGCGATAGAGTAACTGACAACAGCAGCTCTGGGGAAACTTCAGGCTTTACTCATGGCACTGGTACTTGTGGATGTTAGAGATACATAGGCAAGACTCTTGTCACTTTAGCACATCTCAGATACTCCTTTCTTTAAGCGACACTTCTGACCCAATCCAGCTGCTGAAGGTGCTGGCACTGGCACTAACCCCCGTCCCAGTCCATCTGTGTAAAGTGCTGGCACCTGGTGACTCTGGACACTCTCTACTTGATCCTTTCACTGGGGTCCCTTACTCTCCCAGCAGCCCCCCAAACTGTGTTTTCTGTCTCTCTTACTCCTCTGTGTCTGTGCTATCACGTTCTCTGTTCGCTCTGTGCCCCTTGCTCCTCAGTTCTTTCTCTAGTTGGAACTTCAGATGATTCTGTAAATAGGGCTGTTCTCCTCTGCCCAGCCTGCCCTGTCTATTGCCGGATGATAGACAGGGTTCTCCTTCATCTGCTGCTCACAACTGGAACTATATACACAGCACACTCAGTACTGAACTTGGAACTGGAACTGAAACTCCCTACATAGCTGACAGGCTTTCTATTTAGCTGTGTAACTTGATCTCACACCTGTCAGCTCTTCGATTGACTTCTTAACGCAGTTAACTCCTTCTGCTACATGACTAAGCATAATTGCTATACAGTAATATACACTTATATACATTTCTACCTTGTAGTAAACACTGCCTGTTACCTACTGTACTTACAAAAGTCCCCACACAAGCACAAATATACATTTGCATATCCTTACACCATCTGACTTTAGATGGGAACATTGCCTTAAACAGCAACCTTGCAAAGTAAGATATCCATGTGCAAGACACAGTGCATTGGCCCAACAATTCCCTATCCACACTATGTTATAGGCTTTTTGCAACATAGGGTACATTATGCTTCATATTACACATTATATAGTACAAATGAGGTTTATTTGAGATTATTGTTTGCTGCCGTCAATTCAGAGTGAGACAGTGGGGGAAATCAAGCAGGAAACCATAAGGAAAGAGGACATTTGACCTTCTGGGACAGGGAGCTAAAGTTTAAGTTTTGGGGCACTGATATAAAAGTAAGTTGAGGAAAAAGGTACTGACTGACTCTAAGGCTATGTGCACACGGCTTATTTGCAGGGCGTAATTACGCCCCGCAATTACACCGTATGGACAGGGCGGGAGCCGGGGGCCGGCACCTCGCCGGCCCATAGACATTCATTTCCAGTAATTCACATGTCACTTATCTCCCCCCGCGGCGTATTCGCCGAGCAGGGAGAGGAGACGTAATCCATAGTTCTCTATGAGAACTGTGGATTACCGTAATGACTTGGACGGATTCCAGCCGTAATCTGCGCACTCTGGCACGTAATTTCGGACTTATATACATCCCATTTTAAGCCGTGTGAACGTAGCCTTAGGAGGCTGAGTGGTGTTTAAAATGAATAAAACATGAGGTAAGACAGGAGTGAAAGTGGGAAGTAAGGATTAGTGTTGATCGAACTGTTCTAGAAAAGTTAAGTTCTAGTAGTACTTCAGCAATTTTTAGAACTCGAACTGAACTGAACATTTTACTGTTTGTTTGGGTAAAGTTCTAGTTCAACACGCCATTTTCAGTTTAGTTTTCAGCTGCTTTCTGCACTTTTGGCGGCGATCCAATCACCTTTCTGCAAGTTTGGCGGCCATCCAATCAGTGCAGAGCACAGAGAAGTGTCATAAACGTCATCACTGAGGTGTAGATCTCTCATTGGCTGCTAAAATCACATGACCATTTTATATATATTTCACTGTATTGCCTTGTGAAAGCCATTTTCAGCTCACACTCTGTACTGTACAGACTGCTCTTAGTTAGTTAGATAGCATTTTCCTCTCCATAGACAGCAATAGTTAGGGAGTTTGGTATTGCTGACTGCATCTTCCCCAAACCCAGAAGTTGTTATTTGGTGACTTGAATACATGGATTATATTAACAGAGTATTTGGGGTTTGCTAATCATACCGGTCCCCCAAAAGTTCAGTTTTTTTCATTTTGGGGGGTTCAGAAATGTATAACCCCCTTTTCCAAATCCCCTATTGTCATAGGGGTTTTTTGGGCCCCCTCAGGATGCAGGGCCCCATAGCAGTTTGCTACCGTGCACCTTCTTTAGCTAGCCCTTTTCTTGCAAGCTGTCCTCACTTTCATTTACCCATTGAAAGGAATGAAGAATTTTAAACCTCTCAATTTATTTTCTGTAAATCTTTAGACAAATTTTCTCCACTAAGTTGTTCCACGTACCCATTTACTGTTATGGTAATTAAGTTTTCCTCACTGTGTAAAGGTAAAGGGTTTAACAAATACTGATTGTTATTAACTGTGAAACCCCAATTTTTTCTCCTGTGTGTTTCCCTATGATTAACCAAATTAATTTCTCTGAAAAGGGATTTCCCCCCTTTTGCCATAAAAAAGGTTTTTGCCCCTTTAAAAGGTCATTCGCTAAAATGGGAAGTGAGGACGTGACATGGTACGCTTCCCAAGGGGGTAACACTGCTTATCAGTTCTCTGTCTGAAGAAAAGGGTAAACAATGGAAATCATGAAGTGTGGATGAGACTTTTCCCCGAGACAGCGTGGACCAATAACTGTACTTAAAAACTACCCAAATATGGACATCATCCCTTCCCCTCTTCTCTCTGCGCCTGCGCTTATCTTGTTGTGTTTTACAAAAATGTGTGTGAAGTTTCTGTGATTCAGTTATGCTTGGAAATGAACGAAATTTGACCCCGAACCCCGGTCTGACTCAGTTTCTTCTTATGGCGATATAAGTTCCTCCTCGTAATTTTTAATTTCCGGGGGAAAAGGGGGGAAAACCCCCCTGTTGGTAAACACCCCGAACCGTATAGGTATAAAAAATTAACCCGAAATCCTCCAATTGACTTTAATGGGTTCGAGTTCGAAAAACGGGAAATGAACACATAAAATACAGGTTTTTAATCGAACTAGAACTTTTTACTGCTCGCTCATCTCTAGTAAGTATTGGATAAAGAACAGGTGGGCAAGTATAGGGGGGTTTGTATGGCAAGTAAAAGTCCTTTGACAGCTTCAGATTCCCTGCCTACCAACGAATTAGCAAATAATTTTATCTACTTTTATTTTCATTTGGGGCATAAATGGAATTCATAGGGCCCATAGGAAAATGAAAAAGTCTCCTAACCCCTATGATAGTAAACTGAAATAGCAGCATATTTAGCAAGAATTACAGTTATGATTGTAGCGCCGTATATCAGAGTGCACAGATATAGTAGTGCTAAATAGCAGAAAGTCACCAAGTTGTTATTCCATACAAAAACATATGGGGCCCATAGGGGCTGCTATAGCTGTAGTTACGCCAATGATCATGTTCCAGGGATCGTGATGAGCTTGTATGAACAATCATTAGCAAGATTGTTCATACAAATCTCTTTACTGTATTTTCGGCAGCACATTCACTGTTTATACAACACATGAGAATTTTATTGTTTGACGTTCCAATGTTAAGCATATTCAGCTGATCACCTACACAGAGCTCCATACAGGTTACGCCTGCATTTGCTTCTACTCAGCTTAACTTCTGTTTGATTGACCTCATAGTGTGCAAGACCTCAGAGTGTGTAAAAAGAACAAAAGTGATAAGAGTGCACATAAAGTATATATATAGTTAGGTATAGATATATAGGTATACATATACTGTAGATATAGACATATTTTCTTATCATGTGGCCTCTCTGATGGGTCAGGTCATTTCTGATACTTACTGAATTAACAAGTATTGAGTCATAGTACAGATCATCTGAAAATGTCACCCCAAAGGGTTTTAAATACTTGAAAGAATATAGCACCCCGCAGGAATTTTTTGGGCCCCGGTTTTCCTCCCGCCCTTTTTTTTTGATTTTCTTTAAATAAAAGACTAATTTCCTTTTAAAAAAATTACCCTTTCCCTAATGAGCGTGACTTCATGTAAAGCACTTTATTCTTGCTATCTGAAATCCACTTCCTGTTTGCGCTCTGACAAAATTTGGA